>JAULCE010022342.1:0-14005 GCA_032359355.1 Macoma nasuta | reverse complement strand
CTAGTTCATGAATAGTTCATGAACTGAAGCATTCAGTTCATGAACTATTCATGAGCTATTCATCATATTCTCGACAGAATATGATGAATAGTTCATGAATAGTTCATGAACTGAAGCATTCAGTTCATGAACTATTTATGAACTATTCATCATATTCTCGACAGGGAGGCAATCATGATACCTGATCTTGGAGCCAAATTGTGTGACACTCTGATCCTAACTTCTGTAAAATGAAGAACGTTATATTATAGTTTTCATTCTAAAACAGTATGTCAAAACTAGTTCTTAGTATATACTATCAATTGTAACCCTGATAATCACTAATATGGAAATTAACACATCTCATAGTATTTTTCATACATCGTAAATTGTTGTTTTATGCAAACAGAGTGCAGACCCAGACGAGACTACTCCTGTGTGAGCTGTGACAGGTCTGCACAGTTTGTCATCAGGCACCCTTGCTACCTTGAGTGTATGAAGGGACATCAAGGTCAAGGTCACTGTGAATAAAGAATATAAAATATAATATAATTGTGTATGGAAATAGATGTGTGAGATCTCCTGCCGTCATATTGCCCAACTTGAGAAAGGCAATATGAATCCGCGGAAGAATTCAGGCACATTCTTACATCTAAAAAACTGATAACCAACTTATTATGTATGCACATCACCTGTCAAAACCAATAAAATCACCATCATTAAAGTGTCATGATGAGTTTTATAAAAAACTTGACTCAAATAACAAAAAAATGCTTTTAAAAGGGATCACACATAATATTCGCACATCATTTGACATAATGTCGTTTAACTGTATTTAAGGCATCATTCTTAACAACGTGAAAATATCAACTTAACTATGGAAAATATATTGACTGTTGACATTCAATGTCAGTGAATTAAAAATTTCGTATGTGCATATAATTAAGAAATAAACGCCTTGTTGCAGTTCATCGAGAGATAAACTGCAACAAGTCACGTGCAAAGTACATAAGCCCCAATGAACTGCAGCGAGAAGGCGTTTATTTCTTATATTTATATTATCATTTATAATATTTTTACTCACATAAAAAGAATAATAGTTGATTTATTGGATTACCTTCTAAGAATTCCCATTGCATCTTATTAACACAACATTTGCGTCCGTAATTCGGAAGAGCGAATAAGGTATCTTATGTGTAGCATGAGCTTAGGCCAAAACTGGTCCAAACCAGTTTCAAAATGACAAGAGGTTCATTGGGAAATTAACATCGAAATTTCCAAATAGGTCTATATAGGGACGTTACATAGGGAATGTAAATATTTAGGGTTGTTATGGCTCAAAACACTGAGGACATGAAATAAAAACTGCATCTAAAGCTGGTATGTATTCTATCATACATATAAAAGAAATCACGGAATTCACTTATATTTGCTTCCTTGTTAGGAATAAGACAAGAAAAGCACACATGACACCAGTTAGCTGAGTCTGAAAAGCTATTAAGCTGATTAGGTTTGAGGTCAGTCTGGTCAAGGTTGACTGAAGGTCACTCTGGTCTAAATTGACTTAAAACTCACTATGTAATACAATTTTTAGATTCATCAATAATGAAAGCATCTGAAATAGAAGAGTATTTAGGAGAAATGAAAATGCCAAATTTAAATGATGTTGAAAAAAGTAGGAAATGGGGCAGTTAATCATTATGAGCAAATGCTCCACTTCTGGCATTGTTATTAAAAGTCATCTGCTACAGAGGCTTCAGAAGGTGCATCTCTGTGGTAAGGACTGTGGTCAATCTGGTCTGGGATGACTTGGGTTACTCTGTTGAAGGTGGACTATAAAATGTCACTTTGACCAATGTTGACCCTAGGTCACCCTGGTTAAGGTCATTGTTCTTGTATCTAACATTAACACTTGTAATGCTGAATTTTAAAATGAGCTGTTCCAATTTAGAAATATGGCCAGTTTATATAAATATTTGGGGTGAATTAATTCCCCTTAATATTCATAGTTGACAGAGTAGACCTCTGATCAGAGGGCTCCTCAAGGAGCCCTCTGATCTGGGTCTACACTGTTTGTAAAGGCATATAAACTTGTTACAGCACTTTAAGGGTTAACATTTCATTGCAGACATAGAGTTCCCTCAGTAGCAGTCTATCAGGGTCTACACAATTTGTCTCGCTGTTCAATCATTCTGACTGCATTATTTATATGGCAAACAGTAATTCCTCTGTGTGGCCGGGTATAAATGTTCAGCCTTAATTAGAAGTCAAGAGTCCAAGTGCCTTTCTCACAACTTGCTGAAGTATGCAAACAGCTTGGTGCCACATTAAATGAAGAGAAACTCTACCAAATTATTCTAACCAAACTTATGTGATTTGATTTGATTTGTGATACCGCAGCAGACAACAGTTTGAAATAGTTGATACCTAGGCAGCATTTTGCATGTAAACAGCTGACTTAATTATCAAGATCGCAGACTTCATAAAGCTTCTGTCACACTACTTGCTGATCTGTGACAATACCAACAGATTGAAGGGGATGAATAATTGATCAACAGTAAAAGGCATTACCTTTAAGCACATGGCCTCAGTAGTGGTAATTTCACTAAGCGCCTGGAGTCAAGATATGATGCTTAAACTAAAAATTTAAACATTTCATATCTCATTCAGTTTTATTGCCACTGCACTAAAATTGTGTTTGCCAGTGAATCATCCCATGTTTCACTGGCAGACACAATTATAGACTGCAGTAGGAATAAAAATGAGGTCAATATGATGAGATTGAAATTTTGAATTTGAGCACCATCTCAACTCGAGATGTTTAGTGAAAGTCGAGCCTAATCATAGCAAAGTGTTTCCATCTGCAGTATTTACTCTAAATATTCAGACAGAAACACTCAGGCAAACAGTGTGAACCCAGAACAAACATGGTTCTGGGAAGCAATTAGATATGGCACGTACACCAGTTTTCATTTCTTCAGTGTTAATGGAATACAAAAACGTTAAAGAAGTTATTGAACTTTTGGTATGTTTGAATACTTAAGCCTTTACACATAATATCAGATTCTGTAGCAGATGAGTTTGAAAACATATTTTTTCATCATATGCTTTCATCGTGATTGAGTCTTAAAAAAGAACATGAGGTAAGAGTTAAAACAGTAAACTAGAAAGTTTGAATTTATATCTAACTGAATATTAACCCATTACCTCATGCTGTTCTTAGGCTCATTCACAATGCAAGCATATGATGAAAAGGGAGTATATCAAAGTGAGAGAAAAATGCCAATTTTGAATGGATTTGAAACCTTAGTTGAAAAACGAGTATTTTGCTCATTCCCACATGTGTTCAAAGGTCATCTGCTGCAGAGGCATCAAAAGGGGTAAGAGGCTAATGTGAGACTCTTGAAAAGGTTAAACTGCTCAATTTTAAACTTCCTTTTTATTCAATATTTTGAGAGAATTTTGACTGACTGTTAAAAATCTTTGAACTGGATCAGATCTGGAGTCAAGCTGCAATTATCTCCAGTCATTAACAGCAGACTAACTAAGGGTTTATGAAATATTATTCTTGTAAGTGAAACATTGTTTCCATCTACATGGAAGGTAGAGAGAACATGTAATGAGAGCTCTTTTAAACAAAAAAGATAGGTCAGGTCAGCTAGCACTGTCTGATTGGGTCTAAGCTGTTAACGAACATTCAAAACATGTGATGTGATGAATTTCCTTCACAGAAATCTCTTTCACACCTCATTGAAAATATTGTGGGAAATGGAGCATTTGCTTGTAACAAGCAAATGCTTCATTTCCTACAATATTCCTACAATGTTTTCAGTACTCTTAAAGAATTGGCACATTTCTTTTGCCTAGATATTCATCCTTAATTTACATCAGATTCTTTCCTTATGGATAACTTTTAAACAAGCATGTAAAGAATGTGGGTTCCCAATCGATTTGAGATTAGTCTCAAGCTCAAACTGCAGGTTTTTCTCACAATATTCACATTGGAATAATAAATAGAGGATATTAAATGAGTGTGTGTTTTGTATTGAATTTATTGAATTGGATAAAATGATATATTTTGCGAGCTTTGGCTAGCAAAGTGTAGTTTTATCCAACGAGTTCAATAAATTCAAAACAAATCACACACAAATTGGATATCCTCTTTATCACATAAATATCCACAAGGCAATTTTTTCTGCAGTTGCGCTGCCCTATATATTTGGCGCTAAAATGTTAAGGTCGTCTATGATTACGTCATCAACATGACATAATATGGTATCCCCGTTACATGCAGCGCTGGTTGATAAGCAGGGAAACTGTGCACTCTGTGCCATACAAAATTTATGGCACTACTTTATTGCACTGCCAGAGGTGGTTTAATGTGATAAAAAATGTATCTACCACCAGACAAAAATCAATGCAGGGCACATTTCTATACATAAATGTAAGGCTCAGTGGAGACTCAACCAGAATAAAAAGATCTGCTGAAAAGGAAGAATATCTAAGGTGCAAATTTGAAAGCACCTATTTAGAATGATTTTTATTACATTGTGGAAAATGGAGCATATGCTCATTATGAGCAAATATGCTTCATGTGCCACAATTTTTATGCCCCCACCACTAAAAGAGGGGAACATATAGATTTGCCTTTGTCTGTCTGTCCATCCCTCTATACGTATGTACGTCCCGAAATATTTGTGTCGCACATAACTCTAAAAGCATTTGTTCTACAGACATGATTCTTCATGGATGTTTTATTCAGTGTGTTAACTTGTGCACTTTGGTATTTTCATCAAACCACAAATGATATTTACAGAGTTATTGGCCTTGATTTTGTGAAAATATGGCTATATTGACAAAGTGGAAGTGTGGGCATCTGTGTCCTATGGACACATTTCTAGTTTCAAAACTCATCTACTACTTCCAGAGGTGTCAAAAGGTGTGATATCAACTTTATAAATGACTCAGAGTTATTTTCTCGAGACCTCATCCAGTGTTAGTTTCTCTAGACCTCATCCACTGCCTAACACCACCTACTGGCTTCTGCTCATTTCATTAATTTCGCTTCTTTGTTTTCCATTTGGCTCGGCTGATATTTATGACAAGTTAATTTCTGTTGGATGGGCCAATTTTATCTCTGCTAGGCTCCCTTGAAGCCAGAGAACCTTGTTCTCGTATTGATCGAGCTGCCACAAATATAATAATCCGTCATATTTTATGAAGCTACGCAGATGGAGACTTTAAACTCTTTAAATGTCTTTAATGGATGGGCAGGGATGCAGAAAGAGATTAGATACAGAATGGAATCAATGATTACATGTCATTTGATCTTGATCCAAATATGATCCACTACGATTAGAATAATCTTGCAACATTAACCATTTCAATGCGGGACACGAGAATATTCCTCCTTTGCCAACAGTGTAGATGTAAACAGTGTAGATGCAAACAAGGCAGATCCAGATCAGAGGGCTCTTGAAGGAGCTTTTGAAGGAGCCCTCTGATCAGGGTCTGCATTGTTTGCATATTATATAATCTGTCTAGCAAAAGTCTACATTTTTCAAAGGAAAAATATCTATAGTTTAATTAACCAGTGACATGATCTTTTATAATTAATATTCGTAGTGGGTCTTATATAAATATTCAGCATTGAAAGGGTTAACATTAGAGGACATTAGATAGGCATGATGACCTTGTGTAAATTAAACAATCTCTGACTTAACTCCGGAATTTCTCCACCAAACTGGTCTCTTCTTGTTGTCACAGTATAGGGTTTGGTGGAGAAAAAAGGAGTATAGCATTTGGACTATGCACCTTATCTGAGGCTATGGATCCTGGAAAAAAGAAGTTTACAGGAAAAAGAAAGTTGTCCTCTTAAACTTTTCTGTATTCTGGTATTTGAAACTGATATTTTGTTTTATTTTTCTGACGGTCACTTTAATTATTAATTTTGAAACAAAAAGAAGTGTGAGTGCAAATTTGGCAATATTGTACTTAATTTTGTTTCACTAGAGTGAAAATAGTGTTGTTTAGCCCTTAACCCCATGAATATTTATGTGTAGACTCCTACCTATTAGAATATTAAGCAACTATTGTGTTATACTAAGCATGTAGATTAAGGCATTTACATGGAAGACAGGACTGTTACTCTCGCGACAAGCATATCAAACAGGCAAAGAATACAGACCCTGATCAGATAGTGCCTGTTAAAGCTTTTTGATCAGGGAGTATACTGTTTGCTAAAAATGTTTGTATAATGATGTAATGAGTTAGTAGTTTGTTATCCTGGCAAAATGTGGAGTACTTCAGTTATTTGGTTAAGGTCATCAATATTGCATTTCTGACACAAGAAGACTTTGAAATGTGGCAAATGAAAGCATCCTGTAGAAAACTCAAACAAATTGGACATGTTTTATTTTCAGTACAAGACAGTGTTTTGTTTGTTTAACTTTAAACTTACAAGGATATTGACCTGTTTTTATGAAGACGAACTGAAGCACCACCAAAACAGAGAATAGAAAAGGGGGAATAACTCTTAGCTTGCAAAACAGACATTAACCTCTTACCTCATATAAACACTTTTTTTGCATTTTGCAAATAATATAGACCCTGCTGTCTGATCAGGGACTGCACTGTTTGCCTGTTGGATCTGTTTGTCGTAAGTCTATCCTGTGTGTCATGTTAAAGATTTGCATTATCCCTAGCCGCCAAATTTAAAAGTGTTGGTTGTAATTGGTTCCGGATCAAATATTATAATGAAATATATAACAGAAATAATTAAATAAACTTTGGCTTTTACAGAACCCTAATATTTGAACTAAGCGATGTTGCAGTCAGTGAAGTCCCTGATCAGCTGCCGCCTTCTAAGGCGGTGGCTGATCTGGGACTGTATTTATTGCATTGCTGATTTGAGTTGCCTAGGGCAGTGAAATGGTTAACTTGATAAGATATCTTATTAATATTCTAAAGGGATGGAGTCTCAGCACATGAATATTCATGAGGTAAAGGGTTTAATAACCCGCTTCTGATAACACTCAAACACAAGAATATATTCACTGGGGTCTTCATTGTGTGTTGAATAATGTATGTCTCATACCTCTCCACACATTTTACGTTACCAAGTGTAACCTAGCTGTGTGATTTTTGTCTGGTGAAAAAGCAAAAAAAAGCTTTTATAGATTTTTTAAATATAGTATTTTAATTTAAACCTATAAACACCTTCACAATAGACCCAACTCAGACAGCCTATCTCTGATCATGGTCTGCACTGTTTGCCCATACCATCAATTGTGCATAAGTCTATCCCGTCTTCAATGGACAAGAAATGACTTCTCTACATACGTTCTTAATATAATGAAATAGTTAATTTATATTCCAACTTTGCAATTAGAGGATAATAGTGTGAAAAATATGATTTACTGCTAAATTTTGACAATTTTTAATTTTTTTGTGAAAATAAAAAGTTCTTGAAAAGTTTATTAAAAGTCCTAAGGAATGGAGGCCTGACATAAATATTCATGAAGTAAGTGGTTGAGAACAGCCTTCCTTGAAACGAGTTATTAAATATGTGTGTGTTGCCCGATTCTGAAGATTCACTTACATTTATACATGTATTACTATTGACCAGAATTTGTCACCTGACTGATGGAGCTTACCCCTTAACATCGAGTAATCAATTTGTATATCAATGTAGGGTGGTCAGAACAACCAGAAAGTCTGTAATGTTTGGTAACACACATCAATCAGTACAACTTTGATTAGTACCTGTCTGTATCTCTTTCTAAATAAACAGAAGGGATGTTGTTATTTTCACATTCACAATTCATTCAAGAACAAAAGAATGTAAAACATCCTGCAAGCATGTTTTATCGTCCACAGAAGACCTTGGGTTCCTCTTCTAAATTGCAAGTACTGCATGCCTTATAAATTTGGATCTGATCATTTGCTGAGAAACTGGGCACTGGACTCCAGAATTCAAAGTGTGATATATTTTTTTATGGACATACTGCCCCATTGGTGCAAAAAGGTACCAAGTGCCTTCTTTTTCTATATGAGCGCTGCTGTGGGACTTCCAACCTTAAGACAGTTCAAACAGTGTAGATCTATACCAGTTGTCAAGCTAGACATACTGCATCTAGCTATGCAAAATTATAGTCAGAACGGTAGAGAACAAAACAGTTATGACTTTCGGTAAGTTTCAAATAGTGTAGACCAAGATCAGATGCCACGTCAATGACGGGGCATCTTATCTTGGACTACACTGTTTGAAAGTCCCTATGGTTGGAAATCGCACAGCGGCGCTCATATTCACTTGGTACATTTTTGCACCAATCGGACAAATTTATTACAACTATGGTAGTGACTGATGATCATAAATGATTTATATAGAAGAATGTAGGAAAATATAAAGGCAAATGATACAGCCACCATAATGCTTGTGAAAAGTTTAGAAATATTGAATCTACGTAATACCGATTGTGAATGAAGAACCTTTCTCATACAAAGTTGAAATGCGTTGAAGGTCCCTATCACAACCACCCTGCCAGGTGAACAATTCTGGTTAGCCCTTTAAGTGCAATCATTTGCACACAGTGTAGACCCAGATCAAAGAGTTCCTGGAGGAGCCCTCAGATCTGGGGCCTATATTGTTTGTCATATTTTCATATTGAGGGGAGAACATCCCGAAGATGTCAATATAAATTTTAGTCAGTCCATTTAAAAATTCAGCTTTAAAAGGGTTTTAATACAGTTTGTGTATTTATTGGAGAAAAAACCTATTTATGCAGCAAAATACTTGTATACTAACCAGATAATGCGGTGTCATTTTATGACCTCCTTAGAGTTGCATGATGAGGGTAAGGATCATTTTAAAAATTACAACATTCTTTGAAGTGGAAGGCATGAAAGGGTGTAGCTTACTCTTTCAGGCATGATAAAATGTAGGTGTTGAGAAATATAAATTATAATGTTAAAAAAATGTATTTCAAACTTTCTTTAAAAAACATTTAAGTGCCGTTTTGCCAATATGGTACTTAAACGCATTTGAAGAAAAGCAAGACTATGTTACGAGAGGTGTATTATAAAAATGCAGTGATTGTGTCTACCCAGTATCTACACCAAACCCAATATTTTGACCAATAATTAGAATGTCCTCATCAAGGCAGTTCTTATGAGTGATCACAAGATAGGGTTTAGATGAGAAATAGTGGAATTATGTTTGGTAGACATTTATCTACAGTTCCAAGTAACAACAAAGTATTCAAGATGATTTAACATTGAGGAAGTCAGGGGTTGAAATGTTGATGAAATGTTGGAGAAAAAGATGGAAGACCATGATGATGTGTATGGCTTTTATGTAAACAATGTTATCTTCTCTCCATTAGTTATGTCATACTCTGAACAGAACAAGAATCTAAAATGGTTACTATTTAAAAAAAGGTTGGGGTTTTGGTAATGGGGTTTTGGTAATGCTTTTTTAATAAATATGGTATGTTTACATGTTATGGAAATTCAAAAAGCCCATTTTATTGACTGAGTAGGATGATTAAAGAAGTAATGAATTAAATATTACAAAATAATAACTTAACATTAAAAAATCTTTCAAAAATTACTTTCCAAACAGCATTAAATATATTGATGGCTTGGTGCAGAACTATTGTAACTCCTTCACCAATGTGAAGGAGTTACAATAGTTTTGCACCAAGCCATTGATATACACAAGTGTTATATATAATGAGAATCTAACATGAATGTTTAATAACTATCATTTTAATGAAACTCATGTGACATGAGCCTTGGTGAGCATCATATTATTTTCAGTCAACGAGTTCCATAAAATTATAATGAGTAAACAAGAATGAAATATTGTATTTATCACATAAAAGTCAACAGATGGTTCCTGGTGTTGTGTCGGCTGGTTTCAGGTTAGCTCATTTGCATACTTAAATCAGTAGTGATATACAATATTTATTGCATGGCTTTATACTACTCCCAGGCCTGGCTTTCACAAAGCCACTTGAGTCCAGATTGTGCTCAATCTCAAAATTTCAATCTCAAATATTGACCTCAATATTTTTGCTACTGCACTGTAATTTTGTCTACCAGTGAAACGTGGAATGTTTCACTTGCAGACAAATCTTTAGTGCAGTGGCAATAATATTGAATGAGATACCCAATGTTGAAATTTTGAGTTTGAGCACCATCTCAACTCGAGTTGCTTAGTGAAAGCCGGGCCTGATGCTAATTTATGTGAATAAAACAGGTTATTACATGGTGGTGTGCCAGAGAGTGATATAGATCTAACTTAGATATTGGCCCTTTGGCAGATAACAAGGTGATGGTCCTATATCACTCTCCGGCCCTTGTCACTCATGTAAAAACCTCAATGTATCTGTTTCATTATCTTTATTGATAACAGACCAAGTGTGACAGTTAGATAACATTCAATATGATCTATGTCAGAAGAAACAAAATAACAAATCCATTTCACCTGACGAGTAACTAGTGTTAATTGAACTTACTCTAAATTGAGCACATAAAAAAGACATTTTATTTTTACCAGGGATGCTTAAAGTTATCTATCTATAGAAGAAACAAGTTGATATGGCCTAAACCCACATGCAGGCATCTTTTCACCTTTACAGCCTTCTTATACAAGAGATTAAAGTGCTCTAGTTCATCAATATTTCACTAACTTGGTAGTCAGTTTTTACTGGCGCAGGAATAAGATCAAGTGGGATAAACAAGTCATGAAATATGTATCTCCAGCTGGATAAGGGGCGGAGCTGAAATACCAGTAATAAAAGCTACTTCAGAAATAATACACTAGGTCACCAGGCTCTTTCTGGGTCGCTATATGACTTGTATTAAGTTAGACATATGACTAGATGCTGTGTAATGTTGACCCTTTACTCCATAGAATATGCCTTTTGATGCCCAGTTACTTAATTGTCTCATCTGAGTCCAAACCATTTGCAAAGGTTATCACAGAGTCACCAGCAGGGTGCTTAAGGATAAACATTTTGTTAGTCAAAAATGTTTGTAAAGCCACAGAGAAATTTTCAGACAGACTAATTATTGGTTTAAGACTGATTATTATGCTTGAGGCAGAATTTAATAATATTTTCTTGAAAGCTGCAGGGATCAAAATATGGGGGTGTAGTATTTCAAGGTTATTTCAACCTGAATTGTATTTTTGAGGACTTAATTCTTAAAACAGATAAAAGTTATACAGATTTGTTCATAAAATATTACAGAATTACAGAGCACAGTCATATCTTGTATATGATTTTTGCTACAAGTACTGGTATAGACAAAATAAAGTATGTGGATAACGGAGAACTTAAATTTTAAATGTACTAGACAAAGTTTAGTATGACACGGCGTGTGAGAGGGGGACTTGCTAAATATTAGAGGAGACTGACGAGACTAAAATAAATTTGATTTAAAACAGGGGAGTTCCGTAGTAAAGCACATCCATCTGGGCCTGGGATTGAACCTGGGGCCTGAAGGTACAGTGTCAATCACTCCACCACCATTACCATTAAAGCTTACAGCATGGCAGTACATGACATTGTGTTGATATGTCTAGCCCTGTGATATAACTTTGTATGTTGGCATGAAAAATGGGATTTCTTTGTCAAAGCCACGTTGTCAAATACAGTCAAACTCCGTTTGCTCGAAGTTGCAGGGACTATTTTGATAAGCCTTAATTACCGGAAGTTCGAATGAAATTCGAACATCCGGTAATTGAGACTTTTCAAAATAGTCCCTGCAACTAATATAATGCTTACACAACAAAAATCTTTATATTTTGGTCCATAAATAATTTGTTTGACAAACATGAAGTTGAGCCAACCGAGCTCGAGCCAACGAAGTTTGACTGTATATAAAACAGGCAAACAATTCAGACCCTGAGTAGAAAGGTCTGTATCCAAAGCTGTCTACTCAGGGTCTTTATTGTTTGTAAAACAATAAACAGGATAAGCATTATGAAAATTATTAAAACTATAACTTCTAATAACATTTGACATAGAAATTATTCAAAATGTGAACAGTCAATCCTGTCTTGAGCAGCCTCTCAAAAAAGAGGCATTGGTTATTTTTTTAAGACAGGTGGTTGCTTAGAAAGACATAAAACTCTAAAAATAAATTTCTGCATAACTTTCTGCATGAAGCCACTTATAGCTGTCCTTAATAGTCACTAGGAAACATCATTGAAACGCCGCTTAAGACAGGTCTGACTTGACTGTATATAGGAAAATTCTCTGATGACAAAAGTGTGTAGTTGTACCAGGCTGTGGTGCCATAAAACCTCCTGGTTACTGGGAACGTTTGCTCACTCGCTGATTACTAAATCATCTGTAAAACCCCAGCAAATGATGGTACGCTAAGTTGCCACCAGCAATTCTGCCATAAAACTTCTCCAATGGTGCACAATGATAAAGGTGGTGTGAAATCAATAACATGGCTAAAAGCAACTTGAAATCTTGTAGGGACCATTCTTCTTGTTAATTGTGTGAAACATCCGAAATCAGATAGTTTTCCAATATCACCCGTAATTACACAATGAATAGCCCAAGTATTACATGTGTCTGATTCTGTCATTCCTTCTGATCTTAATTGCTTGAAAAAACCAGCTAGGAACTGAGTTTATGAAAAGATTGCCGGATGCCATTTTGAGAAAGGCAGAAAATTGTGATAATTTAGGCTGATTTAGCTTTAATTCACTGCTGAAATTGTTGTCTGCTGAAACTGTTGTCTGCTTTACTCTTGTTTTACATAATTATGTTCCCATAGTTTAAAAATGAATTGTGTGATTTGTTTTCTTTATATGTAAAGTTTGTAAACTTTAACACATCTTCAGCTTTTATAAAAGTTTGTGCTTGGTATCTTAGATAAATGTATTTATGAAGAAAAAGCATATTTTATGTTTGGAAATTTTGCAGATTGCAGTAGTGCAGACGTGCCTTAAGCAGCAAGTTGATTTAAAGAGCAATTTTGTCTTTCCTTGTGCATAAAATCTGTACGAGCATTATACCTAATTTACATTTTTCCTTACCATGGAATTCTCTGAATGCTCTAAGAATGGAGTAAAAGCCATTATTGATATTCGAGGGAGTGAGGATATATACAGAAACAGTAAATAAATTACACTTTTATTCAAATGTTTAGCTGTAACAGATCTTTAATCTGACTCATATTCCGACTCCCGGTGTAGTATGCTGAAATGAAATAGAAGAAATGCAACAGAATTGAGGCCAAATAATTTACATGTATGACAGACTGTTTCCACTATTTATTTTATGTTGTATAGTTAGAAAAAGGAGACAACTGGTTTACAGAAAGATCAAACTGGTCTTCAAGAGCTGAAGTGAGTTTGAACAGGCTAAAATTTCACCATCTTTGGCTCCAGACTCAACAATGACTCCAACATAACCATTTCTCATAGCTTCAAAAGTGTACTTTTTCAAACACATTACTCTGCTTTTGAAGCTTAATTAATACATTAATTTAAACCGAACTTGACCTTCCTTGTTCATTACTATTATTATGTACTGAGCGTAATGTCATAAAAAATGTGTCATGTGGTTGTTTTGAATTTTGAAATAATAAAAAACCTAGTTTGATTAAACAATGAGAAAGTAAACTGGCTATTATGCTTATTAGTAGGTAACTTGTGACACGTCTCAAATGTAAGTAACTTACTAAATGACACAACTGCTTGGGTTTGAGCTTCACTTTTTCAATATTTTCTTCTTAATGCTTTGAATTAAACTTTTTTAAGTAAGTGTATGTGTGTGTATAGAAACTTCTAATGAATGGGGCAACCTGAACCTTAATTAGGGCCCCCACACATCAGTGTGGGTGCCCTATAGTAATCACCCTGTCTGTCTGTCAGTCTGTCAGTCTGTCTGTCTGTCAGTCCGTCCGTTTTTTCCTTTTCTTCCATAACTTCAGTATTTTTCAATGGAATTTGATAAAACTTCATACAATGGTAAAGCTCAATGAGAGGAAGTGCAGTGAA
>JAULCE010022231.1:0-14014 GCA_032359355.1 Macoma nasuta | reverse complement strand
GGACGCAGGCAATCGCCACGATCGTGTCCGACTAAAGATAGTTCCCGCCACCCCATGTGTAACTGAGCCCCAAAGGAAAACATACTGTTACATAAGGAAACTAGATGAACCGATGGCAAATTTGCGGTGATTAAGTTTCTCTTTCAAAATACGTCATGTAATAGTGTTAATGCACCAAAGTCAACCCGTGTGAAGTTTTAACCCTTAGCCTGCTGTTCGCGACTAAGGCGATAATTCAAACAGCTTGGATCCAGATCAGACGCCGAGTTACTCGGCGTCTGATCTGGATCCAAGATGTTTAACACTCAGACAATAGGTTCACCAAATTTCAAGAAAATCGGACGATATTTAAAAATGAAGCAGACGAAATTTTCGCAGCAGGCGAAGGGTTAACTAATAAATATAGTTCCCCAAACCTCGATACAATGTACGTGTTTACAAAGTAAAAACCTATAGTGTTGGTTCAGATTTTATTTTTGCTTAACGCATGATTTCGACTAATCCGAAGTTCGACTGTACTTTCAAGTTTGTTTTAGCATTAGCATATCATTTGCATTTTTGAATATGCGCTTTATCTTAAAAAATAATTTTAGAATTATGCGTATCAGTCCTGTACATTAGCTTGTTATAAACGTTGAATGATGATACATTACAATCAATACAAATATACAGATTTAACGCTTGTACTTTATTTGTTGTTCAAAACACAAAATAAACCAACTGTAGTCAAAACACATGATTCGTTATCAGATAACTATATCAAATAATTCTTCCCCGCATATCATTATATAACCGGTAGGTCTTAGTACATAAAAAACGTATTCGTTATTACTTTCATAACCGCATAGGTAAAGCTTGCACTTTTTTGGCAATCTCGTCTCGGCGTCTGAAGAAGTTCCATTCGCGTTCGATTGATTTACAAATGCATCTGTATGAAGTCATGCACCGACAGTAAAAACGACTTGTGAATACTTTAAGTTTATTAACCAAGATCAACTGCGACACACAAGAACAGTACGGAAACTACTTCAATTGGAACTGGAATCTAAAGGGAAACGGAACCTCATCAACATAACCGCTTTGAAGCGCTCACATGACATACACTCGAATATGACCGCCATAATCGACTTTCCAGTAGGCCATAATTCTTTGCGGCTGGTTTACTTTCGTGTATGGCAACAACAGTTTCTTCACCAAACCCTATGGAATGACCGCTTATTAAATCGTCTTTCAAGACGATTCTAATAAGTGGTCACTCTGTAGTGTTTGGTGAAGAAATAAAGAATATGAACAATTTTCATACGGTCGTTATCTTGGACCCTTAAACCGTAATTCACCATAACTACAATGCATTATGGTCTTCTTGAATAAAGCTTATATGAACGCAATTGAAATATGAACGTCACCAAGATTAACAATTGTTTTAGTCACAGTTCCAATTGTAGAAATTATTCTTAACTCTTTCACCGCCAAAGTCGCCTAAAGGCGGCGTCTGATATGGGACTTCACTATTTTGCAACAAATTTTAGTCCCGTAAAAACAGTTTCGGAATATACAACAAATATTTAATCGTCATTGTGATTTATTCAGCTAAAATATTTTATCTGAAAATAGTCCCAACCGACAATTTTAAATATGGCGCCGAAAGAGTTAAATGTCACAAGCGCACTGAGGTCTTTAAAACAATATTTTCCACAATAATATGATACTTGAAACTTTTTTATCAAGTGAACGCCCGATGTCGACACATTCACGAGTTGGGGAGCCAGAAAATAGTAACTGTCCAACTCTCCACACGCATTTGATTGGATTTGTTTCAAACGTTAACAGATGAGTACCCTTGATGAGAAAGAAAATTTGGTTGCAACTATTTTTATCGGAAATATGGCCGATTAATATTTACCATACAGAAAACATGCATGGCCAACTAATCCTACACTATTAAAATGATTTGCATTATACATTCACCTATAAACAACCTTGATATATAGATGGTGATACAGAAAGAAATTTGAGGTGCGATCATCTATACCGGACATGTAACCTTATGTAATGTTTTCATGTATGTAACGTAAATAACAAGTTGTTGTTGTCCAATTCTTCCTACAATATGGGAATGATTTGCATAAAACTTTCACAGATGAACAACATTGATGTTTAGATAGTGATTACGAAATGCATGTAGACTGCAGTGCAATCCTTTTTACCAGAACTATGTTGAGAATGTTAATGTGTGCGATTCGCAATACAAAGATGAAATCAAAAACCTTTTAGTTAGCTCTGCTCCTAAAATAACTCTTCACAATATGTTTACAGGAAAAAAAGTTACTTAGAAAGTGGTGTTCTTGAAATGGTAAACTGTTGTGGACTTTTGGACATTTTCTAGGTAAAAGTGACTTATATTTCACTGTGTTTTGCAATCAATGACTGGTAACTGTCGACAATGGCATATAGTGAGCTAAGCATTAAAAACTCACGCAAGCGACATGCATCAATATCCAGCTATATCATACTTATTGATCTTAATCGTTTTGTTACAAAGAAGATTTGGTATATCATTAAGAAAATTGCTCGCCTCCGTTAAAGTCGTAAATGCTCATTATTAGAAGCTTACTTTAATTTCGCAAAATTGTCGCTGTTAGCTAGGCGATAAAAGTATTCCTATTTGGCAAAATAAAACTTGTATTTTTCTTACATAACAATTAGAAAACTACTATTGCCACTGTAAAAGAAAACTTTTACTTCACACCGTCACTGCACTTTGTCCATTCCACGACTGATTGTGACAATTAATGTTACGCGGAGATTTGGTTTCGGATAGAAAGCGTATTTTTTATGTTTTAACGCTTATCCTGTCGCCAAAATGTTATAAAATATCTGGCCTGTTTGATATTTTTATTGCCCGAAGCGTTAAAAGTTTGTAAAAAGAGTTATTTGGGTGTCAATCAGCTTGCGCCCGTATCAGACGCCGATTTACTTGACGTCTGATAGGGATCATGGCTGGTTGACGATATTGCTGTGTTCGTGATTTGCAGGATAAGAGTTAAACAAAATCAAAGTAAATTAACTTGGTTCTATCGAACATACAAACATATAATGAAACTAATACATACATGTATCTTTAAAAAATTATGTGTATATTGTTTCATGGTTACACTTCTTAAAGTTTGTTTCAACGAATTTTTCAGCAAGGGAAAGGTTTTCATTGGACTTTAATATTCCAAAATAGATTATAGCAAAATTGAATTTTAGAAGTCTTATTTGAGCACTGAATGAAACTATGGTGTTAGTCGTTGTCTTTATAATATCCTATTTGTTAAACATTTGGTGGCGAAGAACGGGCATACCCCCACTGTAATCCTTAGCATGCTGTTCACGACATTTGTGATTACACACATTGTTTTGATCTAGATCAGACGCCGAATTATTCGGCGTCTGACCTGATCTGGAAGTAAACTGTTAGACACTTAGACAACACTTAAACAAACTTTGTAGAAAGACAAACTATTTTTAAAAATGAAGCAGATTTTGACGAAAAACCATACACAACGTTAACAGTTCGTACAATTATTATATCATAATCTGTTATCATTATTACATTGATGAGTTAACCTCTGCATTGCTTTCCCCGAACCAAAGTGTCATATGCAAACAAGTTAGATGCGGAGGAGAATATGCGTCTCATCCGGATCCAAGCTTTTCGACACTAGGCTAATTGTTTTGCAAAAGAAAGTTGATCTGTGAAGTTTGGAAATGAATCAGACAAAATATTACGCATGCGATGCATTGCTTCCGGCAGTAAAGGGACTTATATTGGATATCTTAATCAATGACCAGATATTACATACCATTATCATTATAACTTCAATGCCAACTTTATTACTATAATCACTTACTTGAGTTACCGTGCCTGCACAGGCCAATAAAGCCACACTTTAAGATGCACTAAATTTAGAAAATCGAAAAGCTATATAGTATAAGGCTTTTTTATGCGTTTAATGCTACTAGCAATTACATGTAACCATATCGATTACAATTAGGCAATTTCGTACGCACGGAAGCTTATTCCTGGGAATAGGATATGTTGAGGCGGCTTTAGCGTAAACTATTTTTTATGCAATAAATGTGTGTGTCTTATTAGTAGGCAGATAATGTAAAGAAAGATATGTATGTAAGCCATAGGTAATAAATAATTGTGTAAAGCTATAGCGTGAAAATACAAGCTATTGTTCGGGTATTTATAGTTCAAGATCAAGTGCTAGAAACTTGCAACGACGTTCGGAATTAATGCCGTCTTCAAGACAATATTGCAAACAGTGCAATCCCTGATCAGACGGATGTGATCTAGGATTGTAATGATTGCGACAAATTTCAGCTTAACGAGAACGGTTTTAAATATACACACTTTATATTTGTATATCCCATTTACAAGTGATGGGGGTACTGAGATTAGCGTGGCTGTCTGTCTATGTGTGTGCCCGGGGTGATGTCCGTATGCCCGGATACCCGGACGGACGTCTGCAGACAAAATTCGCGTCCGCTCTGCAACTCCTACAGCACTGCATGGATTTTGAAACGTTTGAACAAACACGTTAACCACAACAGGCTGACTTGCAGAGCGCATGGTTCAGGGATGTGGGCCAAAGAACAAGGTCAAAGTTAAAGGTGTTTCTGTAACAATTCTGTACCATTGCTTCATATCTTTCAACCCCCTGAAATGATTTTGAATTGCTTCGGCACACATGTTCAGCACAACAAGACCACAAAAGCGCATGCTTAAGACATGGATATAAAAGATCAAGGACACATCTGGAGATCAAATATGTACTCCTCCAATTCCGTGTCCGCTTCATATCTTTCAACCCATTGAATGATTTTAACATGCTTTGGGACACATGTGCACTACAAAAAAAAACGTGTGACGCGTGTCGCATCATTCAGGCGTTTGTGTCACAATTCAAGGTCAAGACTTTTGTCGGAGAGTATTCCCGTCCGCCGATGACAAAAGTCTTATTTTGTTCTTTAATTCATTAAATAAAATGATATAACAGTACTTGACGATCGTTTGAATTTGGCACAAAACGCATGGATGTTTTGGCGACCTTCAAGTCCGTTCGTTGCGAAGATCATACTTATTTGTATGTTTTTTTCAAAGTTCCATGCTGTAAATGATGCATATGTCGACGGTTTGGCAGGAACAGTTCATAAAAGCTTTAGCAGAGAACGCAAGACTTACAACACTTGTTCAAGTTCTGGTTCATTCTAACGGCAGTGCAAAATTGTCCAAAACATTTGGAATGTAAGGGTAACTTAATATAATATTTACAAACTATGTCATGTCCTTGTTTTGTTTTTCTTAAATGTATCAAGATTAGAACTAACTTGGTTTGCTTTTAAAGTTTACAAATGTTCGCAAAGAACACGTTGCTATGATTTTAAGCAATTTATCGGTTTTTCTTCTCAATCCATGTATGTGTCATTTGTTTGAAAAAATGGCATACACGTTATTTTAGAGGACAGAAACATTGATACTGAAATAAAACTGTTTGAGAAGGTATGCAATATGGCATTTTATTTTATCTTTGGTATTGTGTTGAAATACTATTGTAGTGGTGTATCAATGATCTCATCTTCTATCAATTTAAGATAAATCCAAAGTCATTACTGTTGTTTTAGTCAGTTTAATGATCACATATTAATCCATTCTGATTGATCTGGGGTTTTTCCTGTCAAACACTTATTATAAGTATATAGTGTTATGTGTTTGCAGCTGTAATTATTTAAGAAATAAACGCCTTCTCGCTGCAGTCCATCGGGTTATGAACTGCAATGAGTCGCGTTCAAAGAACGTAAGCCCCGATGGGGTTTACCTAAACTTTGCACGCGACCCGTTGCAGTTCATATCCCGATGAACTTCAGCGAGAAGACGTTTATTTCTTATATTTATAATATCCTTTATATTTTTTCTACTCACATCAAAAGAATAATGGTCGATATATTGGATTATCTTCTAAGAATTCCCATTGCATTTTATTAACACGACATTGGCGTCCGTAATTTAGAAGAGGGAATAAGGCATATTATGTGTAGCGTGAACCTTGGCCAAAACCGGTCCGAACCAGTTTTAAAATGGCAGGAGGTTCATAGTGAAATTAACGTCGACATTTCAAATAGGGCTATATAGGGACGTTATAAAGGGAATGTAAATATTTGACCATAACATCACGTCTTTGTCTTAGAAACGGAAACGAATTTTATAATTTGTGTTTATCGCAATTTAGTTGACTGACACAGGCGTTATGCTCATTGACAGTTGCATCCTTTCAAATTATGCATTGTCTCACATTCAGGAAATATGGATAATGAAATTAATCTCCGGGCTGGAAATGTCCTACGAGGAGTAGTTAGTATTTCAGGAAAGTGTCATACTGGAGTTGATTATGTCTAAACAACGGTTAATACCGTATTTACTCAAGGTTGCCGGACACTTTATGTACACACCGTCTAAAGCAGTAGTTATATGGGCCGCGTCACGCGAAAAGGGGCACTCGGACATATAAAAAAGCGCTGACTCAGCACTTTTTCAGCGCTATTATTCAAGCATTTAGTCACGTAATATTTACCATTTGTATTCATTTAAAGGTAGAATTTGATGTCCTCTAAGATTGCAAACAGTGCAGACCCTGACCAGCCGCCACGTCAGTGACGTGCCGGCTGGTCTGGGGCTACATTGTTTGCTATGTCCGAGTGCCCCTTTTCGCGTGACGTGGCCCATATGTGCATCTGAATACGCTGATGGCATAGTTAGCTCGTATTGAAACTTAACAAACAGGCCCAATGTACTATTATATTTAGTTCAAGGCAAGTTGACTCTTTTTCCTCTTATATCTGTTTAATAGTACATATGTATTAATAAAATGAATTAGGATTATCTAGTTTCCACTGTCATAAAAAAGGCAATATCCTGAATTGCAACGTGCTTATTGATTATAGCAAAGTTGTTGTATTTTAGAGCTGTTAGATGATATAATCAATCATTTTGATCTGTGACACACCAAAATGGCTAGGCTGACTTTTCGAAGGCAATTTTAATCATTTATATGCAAAATAGTATGATGGCTATGTAAACTATGCGTATAGACATACAAATGAAATATCTCAAACTGATCATACTTTCATCGATTCAATAAATATATGCAATGTAAGTTACCTACGTTTTGTACACATGAGCTCATCCAACTCGATAAGGTATTTACTATTCAGCTGATGGAACGTTGGCAATGAATTGATATTTTCAGAAAAAACAACGTCAAATGATAGATGTTAACCCCTAATTGTGTTAGTTGTCAAAATATATTGAAACTTAAACATGAATATGAAAGTATTTGAAAATGATTACCATTAAGGATACTCTTTGCAAGCATCATTTTATTACTAATTGGAAAAGCCGATTAATATATATATTTGTTGAGGTATTATACATAGCTTACATATGTCAATGAAGGCACCCTGATGCCATTCAGTCCCAAGATAACAGTTTTCATAAGAACACCTTTAGTAAGTTAATGTTTCAGTATACAATATGATGTCTAAGTTTATAATTATATTTAACCAAAGTGACGCTGCATCTGTATAAAAATACTACAATATTGAAATAATGATGTAAGTGTTAATTAAATACCTCTCTTTACCAAATATAATGTATATAATGCTTCCTTTGTACCCTATGGTTCGTTCCAGTAGCTTTCAGCACTGTGGTCGTTTAAAGCATATCGTTAACCGACTCGATAGCCTGGTGGTAGAGCGTTCGTTTCGAGTGCGGGAGTTCGCAGGCTCGATTCCCGCCTGCGTCATACCAAAGATGTAAAAAAATGGTACCGGTAGTTCCCTTGTTTTGCGCTCAACATATAAAGGGAAATACCAGCTCTTCTATTATACCCTCGTGGCGATGGATAACATCAGGATTACATCAGGAATGAGGTATCGAGAGTGATTAATATAAGTTGGAAGAACTAAAATAAATTTGCAATAACTAAAGCATATCGTCGGGTTTCTTCTTCCACTATGGTACATACTTGGGTTAAGAGTGACATCAACCATTTCTTCTAAAGTCACGTAGGTGTCATTTGCCAAACTTGCATTAACGTACGTTTTGATGTACATCGACATATTTGTTACAAAAGTAGAATATAAATCATGCAATCTATGTCAAATACACCTTACATGATCACATCTAAAAGCTAATGTACCCTATGGGAATCATATACAAGAATACATACCTATTTGTTATAGAGGAAGCCAAAAGTAAATTACCATAAAGATATGTCAAAGGTGACAAGTGAGCTAAATTTTGCGGTCTATTACATTGACACTCATATCATATTGGTTAACTAGTAGCGAAGTAAAATAATAATAAAGATAAATGATTACGTTAAACAATCGTACGAAGGTAATGTACAAGTCGCTTAAATAGCAATATACTAATTCTTCACCGATATTACAATCATACTGGTTAAAATGTCGACGAAAAATAGGAATACTATTGATAGAAATGAAGCAAACATATTGCTACGAGAAGGGGCGATACTATTTAATTCAATTTATTAAATAAAGAAAAAAGTCCACAAGCCAAACAAGTGAAGTACCACAAAGCTATGTCAAAGAAGGCAAGTGAGCTAAAATTAGCAGTCTACTACACTGACACCAATATCAAACTGGTCAACTAGCAGCGAAGCAAAACAATATTAAAGATACATGATTACACTAAGAAGTCGTAAGAATGTCATGCACAAGTCGCTAAAATAGCAATATACCTCTTCTACACCGACATTACAATCATACTAGTTCGAATGTCGGCGGAAAAATAGGAATACAAAGAAACAAGTACACAAGCCAAAAATGTTACGTAAGTGAGTTAAAATTTGCAGTCTTTAAGGTAATTCATGCTGTGTAAATGAGTTCGACCTCTAAACCAGTGTGTAAAGAAATGTGTTTCAAATACAACTAAAATAGGCATTGAAGCTAGCCGAACGCATTCTACTATTGAACCTACCAACCTAAACATTAGATAATCGTTAAAAAATAACTTTGACATGATGAGTTAATTACGACCCGTAACCTGAAACAAAAGAAATCTTTGTGCACTTACAAATCATTACTCACAGATAAATATTGACATATGATTATTTAATCATGTCCAGTGTACCTTTGTTCAAGTGACTGAAGTCATACATTCCTAAAATGTCTATCTTTTGTTGCTGTAGAGTTTTCAACACAACATATGCATTGACCACATGTCACAAAACTTACACAATGGCCGACGTTTAGGCATACACATCTACATGTGGCTAGTGTGTTGAATCTTTATGGCAACAAAGGATGGATAATTTAGGAAAAAATGACTTCAGTCACTTGTACAAAGGTACACTACGTTTTGTATCACCATTTAAAAGTGGCATCTAGTCTACACTACTTGTAATGTAGTGACTTGTTTCCCATGCCTCTTGATTTCGGACTTTGTGCCGCATGAATTTTATGCATGAGTTTTAATACAAATGTACATGTACTACGAACTATGTTTTTTTATTATGCATTCTAATATATATAGGCTATTAATGACTGTTAATTCGTTATTTTATTTATTGAACGATAAGGATATACACCCTTTACTTACATTCGGTTTTTCATTCCAATTAGAAGGAAAATAAAACGTCACTGTAATGATTTGATTCACTCATGCAACGACAGCATATAGTTCTTTGAACAAGTGCTGAGCTATTAGATAAGTACTAAAAACTAATTATTTTTTGATAAAAATACGTTAACAGTTAGGCAATGTCATGTCTGGGTGCTCATTCAACTAATCTGAAAACAAATATGTCTTGTTGATAATAATGTGACAACCACTTGATAAAATATATGTGTTCATGTTTTATTAACATGATATAGTATCCTTAAAATGTGTGAACGTTATAAAATGACGTTGTAGAAACGAGATTATAACAGATCGCATTCTATGAGCTTATAGCATTTGAATTTACAACAAATATTCTACGCTTTTTTCATATTAACTATATGATTGACTATAAGTGTCATATTGGAATCCATGTGTCATGAAAAAAAACATACTACATTGAGATATTTGGTAGTCAGTCTGTAATTAATGCAAATAAAATAAATAAATGGTGCATCAAAGAAATTAAACAAGTCTGTACTGCACATTGCAAAATATCGGTGGTATTACATGTGAAACAAAAAGTTAATTACGAAACCATGTCTCATTATGTGTCTCACACAGTCCAATTTAACAGAGAGGTTAAACATTCCAATAAAACCGTTATCCTAAAGAAAGCATTTTGTATATTATATATAGATTTGTTTTTGCTAACAAATGCAATACGTTAGAGTAGCATTTTTAGAGAAAACTAATTTTCTGAAGGATTACGTCAAATATACACAGAATTGTTTCTACAGTAGGAGGTAAGTAGTCGTTTGAACTACATGATTTTTTGTTAAAGTCTAAGCGGTTTTTTTTCCGAACGATCCACAATAGCTGTTAGGCTTTTAGTCTAGTTTTGAAATTCCATCACAGGCTATTTAAGCTAGATCGATTTTAAAACACGTATTTACTACTTCGTTGTTTGGATGTCAATGAAACGATACCTCATGTCTTAGCTATTGTCATTGAGTTACATTTCTAAATATAGTTATATATGGTTTTTGATCAAGCTATTTCTTATGCTTGTGTCTGTGCATGAATACTTGCAAAAGGTTGTTTATTTTTTCTGAAGATATCAAATATACACTTGAGATTGGTTGAAACGAAGTGAAATTCAGTTTCAATGATAGTTCAGGCGTATACCGTGTATGCTGCCAATCAAACACGTACTGTCATTTGAAGATAATCATTGAATTAAGTATTGGGTCAATTAGCATTCAGATATTTTTTTTATTTATTCCAGAAACCATAAATCAATTCACTAGATTATGCTTGGTTTCCAGTTTCGTGAAAAGCAGATGTTTTAAATCTGTTAGTTAAAATCAATTAAAATCTTATCTTATTGAAAATGAAATCTTACTGTAAAATATTAAAAATCATGCAGTAATTTAAATTTAAAACGACACATTGAATGTATTCATAAATGAATATACAAGTAGTGCTTTATCAGTAACCTTTACATAAATACGTAACATTGTAAATTGAAATTAATAAAGCCAAACATGTCTTGAGCGGATATTTATTAACGTCTAACAGCGACTTTAAATGACAGGTGTTCACCAATAAATGTAGAGCAAACGAAACGCAGAAAGTCTGTTTTAAAGCTTTCTGCGTGACTTTTGTTTTGCATTTAATGACCACCGGTCTAAAAGACAACCACCCTCTCATTTTGAGTGACCGGTTGGTGCAGGTGTGACTGTACGTTAAAATATGGGCGACAGCGAATTACAGTTAAAACTCCTTATGTCAACATCGGGGAACTTATTTATATGAATTCGAATTACCCGAAGTTCAAAATCAATATATTGCTTTTGATTTAAATTTCTATTGCTGTATCGATTCGACCTTTTAAGTTTGAGATAAAGAGGTTCGACTGAAGGAATATTTTAAAACGAGAAATACATATAAGATATACAATACCTCACATACCTGTTGAGGTGTGAAACTCGTAAAACACTATTCCCTTCCGGATATGATACTTGCGATATACTATGTTTAATTTATTCTGCTATGTTAACAGTGCTTAATCTTGGTTTATTGTATGTTATGCAATACATGTATGTTTTCATAATTTTGTCCAAAATATCATTAAACTGATTAGTAGGGGATTTATTTACTCCTTAAATGTAAGGTTATTAAGGTTTTAATGTATTACGTATAAAATGCATAATGCTTTTATGAAGTAAATGTAACGAACAACAGAACATTTTCTCGTCACGAGCAAATGGTTCATTTTCAACAATTTAATCAATAGTCATCTGCTTTGTAAGCGACACAACTTGTGTATTTGGGGTAGAGGGCTATTAAAGTTCGATTCATTAATACAGTGACTTTTATATAGTAAGCACTTCGATTTGATTATTTTATACACACACATACATGTAGTTGAAAAAGAAGACCATTTTATTGAAAATAATACGTAATGATTTCTTACACAGCATTTTTGGGGGTCATATGTACATGTACAATGCAGTTCTTGTTTTGTTGTACCATTGTCTCCCTTTTGATAAACATACTTGCATACACCATTGCTTGATGTTTTTGGTCTAGAAATTAATTCATGTCAATATACTAGTATCTATGTCTATCATGAATTGATATACCTATTGGTATCTCTTTCCTCAACAGAAATGCCTTTCAACACCTCTGTAATTGATGGCTAATGAAAGCACTGTAGGAAATTAAACATTTGCTTGCATCCAGCAAATGCTCCATTTCCTACAATGATTCAATACAATTCAAAAATGGCATTTAACTTTTTCCTAGACTTTTATATTTTTCATCAGACTTAGCCTTATATAAATAGCATGTAGACAAAGGGGTATACTGCATAATTCATAATAGATTGGATCATAAAAATGAAAACAAAATAGACATTATACAGTGGGCCAAATTGTTCTACTGGTTATTTTACTCCAAATATATGCATTAAGTTTCATGGATAAACGTAGATTTATGGTAAGCATTGAGTTAAATGAAGTCGAGTTTAGAATTATTTTTTCAATATTATGTGGATATACTTAAATGCAGGAGCATGTGTCTCCTATTATAATATATATATGGTAATACACGTTGTATTTCACATACCGGTGACATACCAATAACCAACTCTCAAAAGAGAATGTAGCCCATAGAGATTCTCAAATCCACGCCTTGAGGTGAGGACATTTCTTAAATGTGTTTCAAAGTACATTATGAAAGAAGGAATAACAGTCAATGGCAATAATTTCACCCAGAGCATTCTGTGATTACTGTACATGTATGTCTGTTTCTTCAGATGCAATGACAGTTCGTGTATAGACTAGAAACCTCAAAAAACGAATTTGACACCATCAGTAACATATAACATGTGAACACATTGTGTAAATGGAGCTCCTGTTCTCATTATGTTTTCAAATAGAATTTTCAATTTGGCATTTCGCTTTCTGATATATATTCTTTCTTTACAGCATAAATTATACTTTACCTATAAATAAATTCACCCTTATAATGCTGGTCGCGACCATGATCTATTCTTTCCACATAGTCAGGACCCCAGCTGTTTTATATATCGCGCCGTGCTTTCACAAAGCGTCTCGAGTCGAGATCTTGGTCAAAAGCAAAACTTCAACATTTGATATAGTATTCAATTTTATTGCCACTGCACTAAAATTGTGTGTGCCTGTGAAACATTCAATGTTTCACTGGTACACACACTTATAGTACAGTAGTTATAAAATTGAGGTAAATATGAAATATTGAAATTTTAAGTTTGAGCACGATCTCGACTCGAGACGCTTTGTTAAAACCAGACCAGGGTCAGGATTAAGACTAACCCTACCGTCATAAATATCGTCAGCTGATTTTCTCGTTGTATCAATCATATTGCTAAATAAAAATGAGGTATTACTGGCAAGCAGCTTTCATCTGGACAGTCGGCGAACAAAATCGTTATATAGCTAGGTACATGTATAGTCGTTCTTCGAAGGATGAGGATTAATTTGTTACTATACTTTTAACATTCACCCTTTTATTTTATGCCTTATTTTGTTACTACGCAATTTTTACAATTAATGCATTTGGGAATTCTTTTTATGTTATATTAGATAAAGCGCTGACTTTCGGATTAACAGAACGTATTCCAATACTCATGAGAACCATTTAGTGATACGACGTATGCGCTTGAGTGACCAGTTTTGAAAATTCTCCTTTAACCCTTAGCCGGCTGTTCGCGACTAAGGTGATTATTCAAACAGCGTGGATCCAGATCAGACGCCGAGTAACTCGGCGGCTGATCTGGATTCAAGCTGTTTGACA
>JAULCE010022230.1:2680-22520 GCA_032359355.1 Macoma nasuta | reverse complement strand
TATCGTTTTCGCGACCATTGTAGCTAGACATGCGCAATGAAAAACCGTAGACTATAGTCCGGTGAGCGCCTGAACTCGGCCACTACTATGTTAACTTTAGTCGAGCTTGCTCTAGCACGAACAACTCGTACCATAAGCACTGTATATCGCAGTGTGCATGATATGGCTTACGGATATGGTGCAAATAAAAGTTTGAAGTATTTCAGATACAGCTAGAATGCTGAAGTCTTGGTGCAAATCATACTTGAATTGAATAAGATTTAGAATTATTCTTCATCTGATATAGTTTTAAATTGGTATGTTTATATATGAATAGTGTATTTTACAAGAAAAGGCTAACACATAGTGGATACATATATAATGCTATTTTTTGTTTTATAAGTAGAAATCCTGACCCTGATTCAGCCTTACATCCTTATATGATATATTGTGTTCATATGTTGCGCGCTTATCATGATTACATATTGCGAAAGTATAATCTGCTCAAACTCTCATCCTGGTCATTTAAAAAGTTGCAGTACATTCTTTACATCGAATCGGCAATGCCACCGAGTTTTAGTAGTTATCCAGATGAGCCGGGCCTTTTCTATGGTAGATCTAGTGCTGTGTATCATTTAATCACGAATAAGACACCTTTTCAAACCAAGTGTCATCTTTCTTTCCAACTACTTGATAGAACCATTTTCTTTCCGTGTACTTTTAATTTGCAGTAGTGTTGACATTTATTTGTGGTTTAATAGGACTGTATTTTATTTTAAAAAAAGATACTGTTTTCAATAAGCATGTGCATGCTTACATTTTCGTGGTGAAATAGCCCCTCGGTATGGTTTTCCATAAGTCGTTTTTTGTCCCATTCCTTCATGAGTATCCATGTTGCAAAACTTGAAACTACTCGAGTCTCTGTTTGGGGTCCTTCAACACCGTCTCTATCTGCGCCAGCCACATCTCAAAGGCCCATTGTAAAACAAAGGGCGGGATATCGTTCACGCCAGAAATGCCCCGGGAGCCGTGGCCCCTAGATGTCTGAGTACCGTCGTTACCAGACCCCTTTTATTACACAGTCGAAAGTTTTTAAATATGTCTTTTATAAATCAACTTTAGGTTTTTGAAACTGCTGTAAGTGTAAGTTGTCACCAGAAGGTTGAATTCTGTAAATTCCTAGCCCGAATATTTTATTAGAAGTACTCTTTACGAACAATAAAAATGTTTATGTTCCATGGCTGTTGTTATGAAACGCAAACATGATGGAAGAATTTGAAGAAAATTCTGTAGTAAGAATTTTTAACGTTTTTGACTCCATACCACGGACTTATAAGTCCATGTACATAATGAATAGCATTGAGTTTGAGATTGTTGATTTCTCATTGTAAAACCTTTAACCCTTTAACCGCCATATGTGATTCAAATCGACATTGTAAAAAAGTAAGTACTGATCAGACGCCGCCTTAGAAGACGGCGTCTGATCAGGGACTTCACTTTTTTGCAACAAAAGTTTGTCCCAATTTAAAGGTTTCGTAAAGCCAAATTTTATTAAATTATTTCTGTTATTTATTTCGTTAAAATTTGATCCAAAACTAGTAACAACCGACAATTTTAAATTTGGCGGCGAACTAGTTAAATAGCACATAAACCTACGAGTGTGCATGCAGTGAGTGTAACCGGTTATTACACGTTAACTATGATCCTTTTCAATGTTACAAACCGAACATTGCAGTTTAAAAATAAGACGAGGGCTTTTCGCAGACGGCCTTTCCCTAGCCGCACGTGCAAAGGTCAAAGTACCGGGCCGAACAATATGTTACCAGCTATCTCGCCTGCATAACACTTATATAGTTGAACCCCAGTGGGGGCGCCAGTCTGTCTCCTTTGTACCATCGCATGTCGTGTCAGAAAGCTTAAAATATCGTCTGCTTTCCACCTTATATACCTTATATACATATAAACGAAGCTTTCCTATAGCCTTTTCAAGTATAATCGTTTTACATAAACATATTAAGTTCGTTATAGGTACCAAACTTTGCGATGATTGATCCAAGCGCAAACTCTTTGCGTTATTATTAAATACTTGTTTTACTTTTCTTGCGTGTAAAAGGGGTAAACCACATTTCCCGTTTTCCTTCGTATCCCCGGGGTCCCCCGACCATCCGTTTGTTAATGAGCTGTAGCGTGAAATACCGCTGCGACTTCCTGTTGTAAGCCCTTAAGAAGGCGGGGCAGTTGACTAATGATGGACTCCTATTTATTTTGGGGTCGTCTTTTTGTCCAAAATTATTTGCACCGCTGTCTATTACTGAAAAGATGGTGTGGAAGAGTGACGTGGACACTCTCTAAAAGGGACCAACTGGCGTTATACGGTCCGCGCAGTGAGGCTACTGCTGTGCTGACTGGTACAGGACTAACACTTTACAGCCGACGCTCCAGCTCCTACAATATACATAATGATATTGACACGAATTCGATCCCTAGCTGGACCAACATTTCGAATTAGAATTAAACCGATGTCCTACGTACCAGTGCTATACACTGCGCATATAAAGAACCAGATGAGCGAAACTCATCGATAAGAGAATGGCATTGCGCCTAGATGTTTTGTCTCACCTCTCCCTGGCACGTCGAAGTACCCAGCGTTTACGGAGACAAAAACCAACAAGAAATAACGAATATCATACCATTCTTCGTGTTTGGTCGGTTTTGTTTATAAACATTTCCCGACTACGTTTTCCACTCTAGCTGAAACTTCACTGTATTCAAGTAAATTCTTCTGTTCCAGGCTTTCACTTTCATTTGCACATTTGGTTGATATGAATGACAAGTTCTCTACTCTCGGGGCTTTACGTCCAACATAATCTGTTCGCCCCCATAGCACAGTGGCTGAGAACACACAGTGATCGCTGCGTTATCATTTTCATCGAAATACCAGTGAAATCATGCATATACGTCAGTTTCTTCCATGCATATCTTTTTGCATTATTTCATTATAATGTTTCAAACAGTGTTGAATCAATCAAGCCACTCGTCGTCTGAGTTGGCAATCCGGCGAGTGGTTCAGTTTTAAGCCGTATCTCGCTAGTTATGACGGTGGTATCTAATCAAAAGTCGAGTAACCCGGCGTCCACTCCAAAGGGTCTAGTCCGACTCCTACACGGTGCGCCATAATTAGCTTTGATAGAAACCTTTACTCAATAGAAGCGCATTTTGGCGCCTTTGTGATAGATTATATTGAAAACATCGTTTTAAATGGAGCATTCGCTCGTACCATAACATTTTCTCCAATCAAACCAATTCAAAAATAACATGATAAATTAAAATTTGAATTTTTGAGACTGAACAAAACCTTAGGCCGATATGTTTAGTGAAATAGGCCCGAAGCTCGATGTTAAGTTCGCATCGATATTATAAATATTTTTATCCTGTCACTAAGGCTTCTAGTGACCGAATAGAGGGGGTCCAATAAACCTAGGTTTATAACGCTAGGTCTAGATCACGTACCTATATAGACAGTTCGGAACTACTTAACAATACAGTTTCCTAATACCTCATTTACCTGTGAAATAGGCCAATGTTACACATTTTTATCAACAAGACTGCACAATACCGGATTTTCCCATAGCGACCGTATTTTGTAAGCATACATGACTTTATGACCGGTGCATACATACTAACTGTCACCGGACTCGAAACATTGATTTAAATGTCGTTTTGTTGTTTACATTTCGTCGTTGAATAAAGTTTAACCGACTCTCATGGATTGCCTGACTTTTTTATCATGTTTTATTTGTTCTTCCGATTTCGAAATAATCTCATGAAGCGGATGATACTCTCGGGGAAATTGAGTGGGACGGGGTTAAACTCTTTAGTTTTGATAAAAATGAAGAGAAAACTTAAAACCTATCAACGAAATGTCGAGGCAAAGAGTCTACGATGATGACAGGATAAAATGAATAATATTTCAGTGCCGTAGATGGAAAGGTTTATCCGGTTCGTCTACGGAAAACATTTTGGCTCGCTAAAGCTCGCCGAAACACCGGATAAACTTTTCCATCAACGGCACTGACCTAGTATTCTCTATATATCATAAATGACGTCGCCAGCGTGATATATAACTAGTGATGTAACAATGCTACAAAACGTCATTATGAATAGCGTTGAAATGACTGGTTTATATAGAGACGTGATAATAATAATAATAATAATAATAATGATAATAATAATAATAAAGTATATATTTTACTAAGGTAACTCATAAAGATATACACCAGAAACTATTTTGATGATGAACTTATTTTCAATGAGGCCTTAATTCACATGCAACACCTCTCTCTCTCTCTCTCATTCACATATAATGATTTCATCGATTTTGAGGAGATCTGTTTTATATTGTAATTTAAATGCATTTATATTTGTTATATATCTTATTTTTAAAGTGATATGTGTAACCGACTCATTGGCATTTGTAATATAAATAGAATCTTACATTCGTGGTCATGGTATATTGGAAATATAAAACTCGTTTTCAGAAACTGTACAAAACTCAGCAGAGCTTCGTTTTGTACAGTTTCCGACAACTCGTTTTATATCTTCAATATACCATGACCACTCATGTGAGATCCTCTTTATACACATGAAGCTCAAAATATCACTCGATACAAACGCATCTGTTGGGCAGTAGGCCTATACATGTCTAGCACAACATACATATGAGAAAACTCGGTATCTGTCAAGTTATTTCACTCCACTGCATTAATCATGTTAGATTAGCAAATGTTTCTTAGCTAGGCTTGGTGCCTGATTAAAGTTTCTCATTTGGAAAATGATAATACACTTTGTAAGATTTCATTGAATATTCAACCTGCCTCCGAGAGATGGACGGTTTAAATAAAATTGAGAGTCATATAATGACGTCAAGTGGTGTAACATGACGTGAGCAGACAAACCGCACACATACTTTATCAAAGTGAAACTCTGCGTGTCAATAGCATGGACTGTATATTTTATAGTTTAATTTTGGATTTTAAATACGCGAAATATTTATTGTAACATATTTATGACAATCAATTTATTACAATGTGGAACAAAAGTGGGTGCTTTTAGTATAAATATCTATAAAATGTAACAACCCGAAGGGAAATGTTGCCAGGAAAATCAAAATAGACCGAGCATAATTCACTTATAACTATCAATAAAATGTAAAACCAGAATCAGTCATGACCAGACACGGTAAGAATATTTATCTATTTAAATAACATTTTTAAATGTTGTATTCTGTAAATTTAATTCGTGTATCAAAACAATTGAATTCAGATGAGATGAATAATTCGGCATCTGACCTAGCTTTTATATATATGACCCACCGGGTCGTTCGTTACTGCAGCATAACCAGAGGAAAGTCATTTTATACCTGACAGGGTTATTTTGCGATGGCAATAAAAAATCGGATACGTTTCCGTTGCACGCCGCGGTTAACTGACAATAACGTGACGGCAGCATGAAACCCGATTGTAATAAACAGACAAAACAATTTCCCAAGAATCGTTCGAAGCGATTTATTTAATTAAGGTTATACCGAATGGTGCTACAGTGGCAGTGGTGTGTCACAGGGCTGATGTTTCGCGAGCAAGAGTTGTCACTAGTTTATATGTGCTGGTTGGAAAATGGAGGAAAGTGAGGAGATGCCGGGTGAAAGAGACGAAAGCGTCATGTACTGTTCTTACGTATTTGGACAGCCTGGCTGGCCGGCCTCTATAGTCCAAAATTAAAACCAGTACCTTCATTTCGTTATACATAACAAACATGTTCATACATTTGATTAAATATTTGATAAACTTCAACATTAAAATATTACTGCAGGAGCAGTTTGTTCTGGGTCTACACTATTTATCTAACGTTCCCTGTCCAAACATGCATGGTTAATGCAGTGGGAGGAGCGCTATTAGTTCTCGTTTAAACGCTAACGAAACCCAATCGAAATCCAAATGACATGAACAAATGACATCTTATCAGATATTGTTAAAACAAAACAAAACATAACTGCAGCTACATTTTGGAGATGGATCAGACACCACATTATATGTACAACTGATTATTTATTTTCAACTTTTGATTTCTCTTTCTTACTGTTTGCATCTGTTCTATTGAAAAGTAAAAACAGAAAGAAAAAGTTGCAATACATGCAATATATGGACGTATTGCTACTACCACCACCACACTTCTACTACTACTACTACTCCTTCTGCATCTAATACTTCTATATCATAATGAAGAAGTTTATCACATATCGATATTAAAACCGTCCTTCTTGTCAAATAGATAAAAAACTTTGAAAGCTTGTTTTAGCTGAAGGCACTTTGTATCTTAAACACAATATTCAAGCTTCAAATAATGATATTTTTAAATAAATCGACGCGATGTCAAAACAAGCTTTCTTTGAAATTCACTGCCACACTTGTGACACATTAAAACATGGTTCAGGCTTGATTTGCGGAACTTTCTTGAAAATCGCATAGAAAAAACATAGTTAGAAATACAGCGAAATTCATTCAAACCGTCCCGCCCCTTTCATGTGGCAAATGCGCAACGTCGATGGTGATAAACATATCCAGACCCTTGAAAGAAAAGAAATCCACAATTTCAAATTCTGAATACATTAAAGTAAAATGGGACATTGAGAAATGAATTGAAAGCACTTACAATTTAATTCCTTTCAATACACACATACAAATTGAAAATTGCGAACAAGCAGATCATCTAATGACAGGTACAGTGTTAAATTGATAAACTGAATTCGTAAGAGCTAGTTGAATTTGCAAATACACTATTAACGCTGTATAAAAGCGCAAGTTTATATCGTTAGCTAAACTGTAGCACAAGTCTCATGTTTCAGAGGTTTGACGGGGTCTACATATAGTTAAACTCCCATCGATACTTTATTCAAATTAGATAAACCCTCGGAATTTTTCTCTCCTCTCCATGTTTCATGTAATCCTTTCGCAGCCAAAATCGCCAAATGACACAACTGCACTTTTCAAGTCGACGGCTTCACTTTTTGCAATATAAATAAAGAGGCATCGGGAAGCGTGGATATGTTCCTCTATTTATAATTCTTTTTGTAAACATATTTTATCTTAAACTTGTCACAGACGACAATTTTAAATTTGGCACCGAAAGAGTTTAGACGTGTGTTTAGGTATATTAATTGCAAAGTATAATCTGTCAGACTGTTGAAAAGCAGCGAGATGGGAACTGTTTGTATGGCGTTCACTTGTCGGTGTCATATTTCAAACGGGTCAGAAAGTATGGGGATAGCGTGACTGCTCTCGTTACTGTGAAGCCATAACGTACCTACCCGCAACTCAGATGCAGCGATAGTTCGACAAAATGTCATCCCGAGGCACCAGAACATCTATCACTACGTTGCGAAGACCGACTCTTAGCGCCCGAAAAGTCACGTTATTCAATTCACACAAGGGTGGGGAGGTGCAAAATGAGAATGACTCTCACACCGCAATGTAAATTATTGTCCCAGCGACTACAATGGCGCACCAAAAATATGTTCGACCAAAATTTCAGAAGATGCACATATACAAGGCCAATTTGTTTCATTTATGAATGCGTAATTAGGGTTTACACTACTTGTAATCCATTACAAGTCCGTAGTGCACCTAGTACTTTCTGCACGCGCAACCATAAGGTTGACTGAGCAAGTATAAATGACGATGATATATAATGGCAAGCCACACTTCTAAACGCGTCTCATGCAATGTTCTATTGTTACACGTTATTGGACATTTCACTTACAACTCTTTTTTGTTTTAAGTTGTTCATGAAATCGATGCTGACTAACACATGAAGGCCTGGTTCATCACGCGTTTTAAGACATATGTCATATGGCAGGGGTTATCTAGACGCGTCACAAGAACTGTTTTATTCTGATACGATATTTAGACAATTTACTTGCGAATCATTTCCAAGTTTAACCCTTAGGCCTGCTAATCGATACTTTAATAGACACTTCTTGAAACAGATTAGATCATGATCAGACGGCGATTTATTTGGCATATGACCATGATTCAGTCTATTTGACCTTTCACCGAATTTTATACAAATCGGATGACGTTGGAAAATGAAGCAGACGAGAATTTGATCAGACAACATTTTTCAGCCGGCTATAGGTTGCATTGTAGATGATATTAAAATAGATTATTAAATGAACGTCTCATTTAGAAAACGTTTTCGAGAATATGTAAATTTCAGCATTTTTTATGCGGACAATGTGATAACCCTATCAAAGAAACATAACAAAACTATTAATAATATGATTTAAATAAATAATAGCATTGAAATGAATTGAATGTAACAGTACAAGGCAACTGCATAAAAATATCATAACCAATTATTTCTTTTCAGGTGAAAATCTGGTTCCAGAACCGGCGATCAAAGTACAAGAAGATAATGAAGCAGAATCCGGGCGGTCCACCCCCAACCCAGGCCCAGATGGGTAATGGAGGAGGACAGGGCTCCGTAACCCCTCAGCCTCAGCACCAGGGACCCCAGTCCTCCCCGCCACCACCCTCTCAACATCCGTCAGAAAACCCTGTTTCACAACAACAACAACAACAACATCAGCAGCAGCAGCACAATACTTCAAACGGCATGCCCAATGGCCACCATCCCTCCATGATACCACCCCCTCAGTCGTCGTCAGTGAGTCCTCAGCCGGAGTTAAAATGGTCGGAAATCAATAATATGAACGTATCGTCGGCCAGTAATAACGCCTATATGCCCGGGATGCCTCCGATGTCTGCTATGGCGCCCCATCACTATTCGTGGTACTCTCAGCCACACCAACAGTCGCTTCTAACGTAGAAGTTCGGTAGTTAATAGAAGTAAAATAGAACCTTTTTGCCAAAATCCATTGACCAAAATTTCTTACACAATGTGTTAGACGGAGAACAATGAAAATGACGTATTTTTCTGTACTGTTATGTGAAGACTTAGCAAGCAAGGTTTATGTTGTTGTCGTAAAAATATACAGTCATTCAAAAGCATAATAGTGCAGATATGTACGCAAACGATTGTGGTAGCCAATAACAAACAACGGAAATGTGTAAGCCAATGAAAAATGGCAGTATGTAAGCAAATGAATAAAGGTTTATTGGCCGATAAGGAGAGGCTTTTATGACACTGTGAAAGTAAGCATTGGGGTTTGTGGATCCTCAGTTTTTACAAAAAACGTTGACTTTGATTCACGGTTCCATAAAACACTCACTGTCTCCTGAATTTCCGCGAACTGTTGTGAAAATACCTGCTCAAGACTGGTCATGATATTTCTTGGACTTCATAAGGAAGCATGTGGAAATCTGTGAATAGTGAACAATGATATTTATACATTGCCATTAAATATATTTGACAATGGAGCATTTGCCGTAAGCTCTCAGGGTCGTTTGAAAATAGCAACGCTGTGCCGAGTTACATTCACTCTCTAACTACCATGTTGGTCGTTTTGAATGTGTTAGCTGAACGGGACAATAACTTACACATCTGACGTCACGATTTGTACGGCGATGACTGGTCATCCTTTACCATTAGAATGAAAAGATCAAATTTATTTGTATATATTTATTGACAAATTATTTTAAATGTTTTAAATGTTGTAATGTTATTTCGAAAGTATATGCTAATGTTTTAATTATCTTAACCTTTGAAGCAACGTTTTCTTGTACATCATGGAAAATGCCAGCTTAGCTCAACCGATGACTTCGATTTATTTCTAGTGCTTATCAATTTAATGGAAATATATTTACATAAGTACTATTTAACATACTTAGTTTACTTTACAAATTCCAAAAATCGAATGTCGGCAAGCCGGGTTTTTATGCTGTGCAGACTGATTGCTTGTAATTTTCTACAAAGGAAACGAACCCTGTCTCTCTCGTAATTTAGTCATTCCATTGTTGGAACGTTGTCCTGCTTTCAAGCACGCGAAATGTGAGGCATTCATTGTGCGATTATCTCGATAAATGTCTTATTTTGGAATGCTTTGTCTAATGCTTTCCTTAGTTTTGAACATATTCCTATTTAATGTACACATTTACTAAACAATGCGACTCGTATATTGGACCTCAAAATACAGCTAGGTGGATACTTTAACTGATGATGCGCAGTCATTTCTACCGTAAGTTTATATAGTAAGCGGGTTCTTAATATATATACTGAATGCCAAAAGAAACTACATACTTTTACATTTTATTTGTTTAAATATTTTCAAAATAATTTAGTATGAACTTTTGATACCAAAATGTTGGTAAGACATTTTCTTACATGCCTAGCAGTGTTTAATAGGGATTTCTCAGCGAAAGAATGAAAGTTAATCCTATTATTTCACTGCTGGCAGTGAAATTATAACTTTTCAGCAGTGAAATTATAACTGGTTTTTTTTGGAGTGTATTGTTTGGTTTTAAGTTCAAAAATTAAAAAAAACAACGTTTTTTTGCTTTGTTTTTTGACTGTCACGTTGCTTTTCTTATTTACAACTGTCTAAACTTTATAAATTTGAAGAAGATACATGTAAGAAGAAATAGAATAATTGTATTTTACAGTGTTAGATCGAATTATATGTCACTCGTGGGAATCAAAGGAGGTGTTCACACTCGTGGCTTCGCCACTTGTGCAAACACCGCCTTTGCTTCATACTCGATGAAATATTATTCGATCTTACACTGTAAAATACAATTATCTTCTATGACCCAACTTTAGCAAAGACTGACTTTTAATTTAAACTTCCGGTAAACACGCCTTTAATAAGCTGAGTCATATAAAGCACGTTTTTAAAATTCACAATTTTTGTGTTTGTAATTCTTGAAAAAATTTTATTCGAAACCCAATAATAATCTATCTTCTTTGCTTGGCACCCAGCTTCTACCAGAATTGTGTACAGAAGCTGGGTGCCAAATATTTTAATTTTGTGATTTTCAATAAAGTGCTACATATGGCTTAGCTTATTAAACACGTGCTTTCCGGAAGTTTGAATTAAAAATTAGTCTTAGCAAAAGTAAGGTGAATATATTACAAATATTTTTTTTTATCAAAAGTTCATACTTCATAATTTAGATAAAGTAGATAAAACAATAAAATGTAAAAGTATGTAGTTTCTTTTTGCAGTCAGAATATACTTGCGTAGCTTTACAATCAAAGTCTGAGTGTGAACTTACTTAATTCACGTGGTGGGCTACAATATATGACTCTCTTAGCCCTACACTAATGGCAAAACACCTCAGGCGTCCTGACATTCACAGAAGTTTTTTGAGAGAAAAAAAAACGTTTCCAAAGCTGTTAGCATGTTTTGGTAACTTAAGGGTTTGTCTAACTCATAATTACCTTGACCTGGCTTTAAAAAGTGGAGTGGCCAACTACCGCTGTTGTATAGTAGAAACAATAAGCATATATAAATAAACTAGGCTAAAAGGAAGTATAATGTACGATATTTTGAATCTAATTAAGTCTAATTAATACAGTACGAGTCAAAACAATGGATTTCAGCATTCGCATCGAAACTCAGAACCGAAAGCAGTGTCAGTAATAAACTTTTCGGACAATATGGAACAAAAAAATAATCTAGAATGTACGAGAGCTAAATTTTGTAAAAGAAATGGCAATGACCAAATATCGCCCGAAACAACTAATGGAATGTTTGACCTTGACAAAAATGTTTGTTTACATAGTTGTTTGCGGGCGATACTAGGTTATAGCAGTTGGTTTTACAAAACCTAACTCTCGTACATTCTAGATTATGTTTTAGTTCCTAATTATCAGTAAAGTTTTTTACTGACACTACTTTCGTTTCTGAGTTTCGTTCCGAATGCAAATTACTCGCGAAAACCGATTGTTTTGACTCGACATGTACACTTAGACATGCTTAGAACTAAAACATAGTGTTTTGTACTTTGATAAAACCTAGTCAATTTATATAAACATAGCGTTTCTAATATGCAACAGGGATAGAGGAAATTGCCATTCCATTTTTTACGACCAGGACAATCTAATTACGAGTTTGACAAACCCTTAATGCATCGGTGTCGGTGAGACGCACGTAAACTCAGGAAGAATTTGATAAAGTCTTTACTGTTAATTACCATAAAAAGGAATACTTAACGCTTCTTTACTTTTATCCATCTATCATGTTCATCTTCATCATAAGTTTATGCAATGGCCATTTTTTGAAACAAACGCATGGTAACTCACGTCAGTGATCGCGTATGTATTTTGAGATTAATCAACATATTTGACATATTGAAAGGTATATAAGTCCTACAAATAGCTTAATCGTTTGAATTCATTGGAACAATTGCAACTTCATCTAGACAAGCAAACAGTTTAGTTTTGTGAACATTAAAATCAAGATAGGACGTTGGATCACCGACACGACCCTTGATCGGGACACTAATCTACAGCGAATATTTCTTTACTGAAAAAGGTGCTGACGCACTAGGATATGATAATTAGTGAAGACTTTAACACCGTGTCGCGTACAATATGCTAGAAACCATGCAGGGAGATAAACTATTTCTGACATTTCAAAATGCAAAGATCAAGACCAGCCACAACTTTTAAGACACTTCTAACTAGGATCTGCACTGTTTAAGACACATCGATATTAATAATATTTTATCCAGTCCCTACCTAAATCTAGCTAACTCTTGATAAAAAATCTTGTTGAAATTATACTTGCAACTCTGGGTCTTCACTGGTTTTGACTGGTTTCCATACTCCAGACTGATAGCTCACAATAAAGCCTATAGCGATGATGGGAACCTTTGGCATGTGATCCTTGCACTGACAAAACATTATTTCACATTTTTTACTCTAACACCCAAAACTCCTTACCACCTGGATCAAGTGCTACAAAAATACTAATGCAATATTGATTAGTTTTCTTGTGAAATCTGGATTACTTTAGTAATTACAAAACTCTCTGTACCTGTCTCATCACTATCAAATATTATTTTCTGGGATGTCTTTAAGTTCAAAAGAACTTGCAAATAATCAAACGGATGAAATAATGTCGCCGCTTAATGCTCTTGATTTTTTTCTCGATTTTCTTTAATGTTTCAGCTTTTGTTGGAAAATTATACCTTACAGTTCAGTCATTCAATTTTAAGCAGGGCGTGAGTGCATATTGTGATAACCGTTGCAAACAGTTTGATTTCAGATGGCATACCAAGTAATTCAGCGTTCTATCTACACTCAAACAGTTATTAGTAGTTTTTCACGAACACATTTAAGTATTCAAAAGGCAATACCTTTGCAGAGGACATTTTGTTACAAAAATGCCACAGTTTATCTAGTATCTCTTTCAAAACAGTGGCAGTTTGGCAAACATGCACTTAAGTTGCTTTTGAACGAGACTGACAGGATGCAAAGCTGTAGGAATCTATAATTAAATTAAAGATGGCGAAATACTAATGAAGCAGCACCTTATAAACCTAAATATAGAGACAACTAATCTAGAGAGGGAGAGAGAGAGAGACTGGGAACTGTTTAATTTGTTTATGGTCTTTGTTCTATGTTACAATGTTTATTTTAAAATATTTTATATTTCATGTTTCTATTCTGTATCAAAGTAAAGAGATGACATGGCAATTAACTCCATCTTTGATACTACCCCATCGTACTCACATGAGCTGACGCTAGAGCTGCAGATAACAGTGCGTGTCCTTATACAGCCCTTGGATTCTCCGCCACGCTTTAATCCTCTGACATTTGGTTTGAATCGCTTTTGACACGACACTTGTAACGAGTGATCACATGGTAGAATGTCGGGAATGCCTGTACAGACAGTGTAGACCCAGATCAAACCGTGCATCTTTGACGCAGCATCTGATCTGTGACTGAACTGTGAGGGTAAACTACACTGCCCAGTATTCAAAAAGTGTCCGGACAGATCAGACACTAAATAAGAGGTCTGACAGGTTGTCTTTCTACTTTGTTTGAAACGTCAATAAATCCTTGCTGTCTCGTTGCACGTCTCAAGCATTTGAAAATATTTCCAAAGTGACCTCTGCCGGTTTCCTGGATTATTCGCTTAATTTTTAAAGGCTTGGGGAAATGCCAAAGTAATTAACATTTAATTGAGTATGATACATTTTGTATATAAATGCAGTACGAAAATGTAAAAAAAGATGATTGAGAAATCTGATTGTGGCACTGTAAAAATAAAGTGTCAAAAGTACAATTTCACAATTATATAAAGCAAGCATTTGCCTGGTCATTACATATCATGTCAATTTACCCACTCACTTTCTATTATTCTTTATGCAAACTTGAACAAAAGTTGATATTCTAATAATAGTCATACTATCAATCGAGTTTGTTGATGTATGGATGGAATGATGATGTATGAAAACCATTATTTTACTATATCCACTTCATCTTTAAATATCCGTTAAATGACTTCAATGCCAAGTTCCAACTTACATCTTAATTGATTTGAAGACATCCTTTGATGGTCAACTTTAATCATTAATATTATTTTCAGCAGCTTCACCTTTTTGTTAAAATAATATGCAGATAACAATGGAAAACACCAGAGTTCCCTTCGCCTCTGTTCTAGAGCACCACGAATCTTGCATTTATTTTGTTTTAATGCTTGTTTATCTTGCTTCCCATAATTGACATGAAACGAACGGTGGTGAAACCGCTCCGCATTTTCTCATAATAGATGACTGAGATTAAAGTTGAAATTAACACCCCTGTCTTACTTGTTTTGTAAATCGCCACACACAGTGCGTCCAATTGAATTGCAATCAGTGTAGCCACCTATCCAGGTTTCCACGTTGTTATGATCGTTTTCACGGTATCCACGTTTTTATGACGTGGCGTCTAAACAATGTCTACGCTGCTTGCAATCAATACTCTGTAAACTTAGGTTAGCGTGTGTTGGAATATATCGTTGGAATATAGAATGTCATCATGGCTTGGATTAATCCCTATGTCGTATTCACAACAGTTTTCAATTAGAGGTTTGCCACTGTGGTTATTTAATAAATATCTCAGATTGATACTTCTTTTAAAACAACATGCCTATCCTGCTTATCTTGCGTATCCTGGCATTCTATAATTAATCTTGTTGGAACGTGGTTCGTTGCTTTTCTTGACGAATGTTAACGTGTCTGTAACAAGATCTGTGTTACAGTAACTGTAACAAGAACCGTGTTACAGTAAGTGACAAAAGCCCCAAAAATGTTGGTTTGACACTGAAATGCTTTTTGTAAACACCACTCAGACATCCCAAGATGTACACACATACTTAATTTGGAATTTCATGGCCAAATAATACAGGAAATATGCTCCGGACAAGCTTTTTATGAAATTGAGGTCAAAGGTCAGGGACGAGGTCACAGCAACTTAAAAATGGTAAGCGGCACTCTGTCATCCTAAGATGCATTCACATACTAAATTTGAAATTAAATGGTCAAATAATACAGGGGATTTGCCCTAGACAAGCTTTTACTGAAATTACAGGAATTATGCTCCAGACAAGCTTTTACTGAAATTGAGGTCAAAGGTCAAGGACAAGATCACAGCAACTTGAAAATGGAATGCGACACTTTATCATTCCAAGATGCATTCACATACTAAATTTGGCAGGCCAAACGATACAGGAATTATGCTTGAGGACAAACATTTTTTTCTGAAATTGAGGTCAAAGGTTTAAGGACAAGGTCACAGCAACTTGAAAATGGTACTGACACTGCATTCAAATACATAATTTGGAATTCAATGGGCAAATAATACAGGAGATATGCCCCGGACAAGCTTTATCTGAAATTGAGGTCAAAGGTAAAGGACAATGTCACAGCAACTTAAAAATGGTAAGCGGCACTCTGCCATCCCAAGATGCATTCACATACTAAATTTGAATTTCAATGGTCAAATAATACAGGAGATTTGCCCCAGACAAGCTTTTACTGAAATTACAGGAATTATGCTCCAGACAAGCTTTTACGGAAATTGAGGTCAAAGGTCAAGGACAAGATCACAGCAACTTGAAAATGGTATGCGACACTCTAGTATTCCAAGGTGCATTCACATACTTAATTTGTAAGGCCAAAAGATACACTCCCGGACAAGCTTTTTCTGAAATTGAGGTCAAAGGTTAAGGTCAAGGTCACAACAACTTGAAATGGTACTGACACTCAGTCATCCCAAGATGCATTAAAATACTAAATTTGGAATTCAATGGTCAAATAATACAGGAGATATGCTCCGGACAAACTTTTTTCTAAAATTGAAGTCAAAAGTCAAGGGTCAATGTCAAGGTCACAGCAACTTTAAAATGATACCCGACAACCCGTCATCCCAAGATGTACTCACATACTAAGTTTAGAATTCCTAGGTCATAAGATATTGGAGTTATGCTCCGGACACTTTTTTCTAAAACTGAGGTCAAAAGTCAAGGTCAAGGTCACAACAACTTGAAAATGATATGCGACACTCTGTCATCCCAAGATGTACTCACACATCAAAGTTGGTATCCCTAGCTGATGTGGCTTAGAAAATATGCTCTGGACAAGCAGTTCGGACGGACTTAACCTCCCCCCGAAATAAATGATTGGGCATAACAAAACTAATAAGACCGAGAACACAGTGGTTCTCTGACTGATAAACTAAGTAAGATCTAACTTGCTTGCGGTTGTAGTGATTCGAACATTATAGCATTTAAATACAATGTGATCACTGGGGTTGCAGATGCAGAAAAAGAAGCTGTTGGCTCTAAATTGACATTTTGCAGACACGTTTCGCCCGAGTGAAGATAAAAGTGTTGGTGTGCTATACAAAGACATATGCTTTGACACGTCTTTTATAAATGATATCTGCTTTCAAGACAAACGGTATCCGTAATTGATCGCCACCATTAGATTTCCAACCATAAGCTATTGGAAACTATGAAGATCCTGACCGGCAAGTGCATAGGTAAAGCGGCGTCTGACCGGGGCCTACACGGGTTGCTGCCCATAAAGCCAAATTGTCTGCCTCTACCACTCCAAATACTCGTTTGATAATCAGACGCAACGTTTGAAACATAGTTACTGATTTATGGTTGCACTGTTTACAACGTTATTTGGTTTAACACTTAACACCACGGTAGCGCATTTTCGCGCCTCTGTAACTTACGGCTATTGAAATGGAGCATCAGATTATTTGCTTTTGTAGTCTTAAACAAGCACATACACGAAAACCTATGTTTTAGGTCACGATTTAGTTTCGATGAAAGCATGAGTTGGAATTAATCGAATTCTAGATAGCGAGATTCGACTATCGCATAGCTCACTTAAAACAAATAATAAATATACGATCTGTAACGAGTTGTCATTTGAGATAAGCTTTTTCTCGCTAAAATGATGCGTCGGTTACAAAAATAGCCTAGTGGATGTTATACACTTAAAATAAGCCGTTGATTGTGCTTGTCCTGGTTGTGCTTCGTCCCTACTACGCAATGCATAGAAGTTCCAAAGAATTTATTTTCATAATAAGTCGATATGTTTTTAGTCTTTAGGAAGGTTAGCGAGAAAAGAATCCACCATCGGTCATCTGCTAAAACATGACTATTTCGACCCTCGGTTGACCCGTTCCTTGTCGGAAACTCGACAAGCCTCGTTTCCGACTGAAACGGATCAACCTTGGATTAAGATAGCATTGTCTTTACAAATGACCGATGATGGATTCGTTATTTCTTAAACGAGGTTAGATATTTTTTTATAAAGCGAGCTTTTGGCGAGCTAAATAACACTTTATTCTAGACGAGCTTAAGAAAAGCTTAAGGACAACGAGTGTCGGATTTTATCTATCACATGTCTAAAAGTATGCTTGATACTAAACAAGTTATCATAATGCAAGTTATCTGATAGCTGAATTAAGCTAAACATTACGCCGTGTATTGTGACTTAATTTGGTACGACGATATGGCGTCATTTCTAGACTTAAACATGTGTAAGTTAAAAAAAATCGCGATGGCTATATAAATCCGAGACAAAAACTAAGGTTGTTTGATAATGCATTATTCACAATAGTATTATTGATAAATGATCGGTGATAGAAAAACATTATATACTTTGAAATGAAAGTTTGTCTGGTCTGTGTATAGTTTATTATTAAGATAAATGCACTCATGCTGAATATTATTTATTAACTGAACTATTGTATTTTACGTGGAAAATATAAAGGCATATGAAAAATATAATAGTTGTGCAAACAATCGTTCTAGCATTGCATACTTTAAAGACCTAGTTCACAGTTTAATATGGCCTTTTGACAAGAGTCTTATCTTTTTGGCGTAGAGGATGTCAAAATGAAGTTGGCCTTATGGAGTTGCAACCTGATGACCCTGCTCTGACATGATGACTGGTTAAATTACACGGTGGTTGTCATTCGAAACATGCTGTCTATATAAATAAACATTCATTAATCCGCCACTTAAAAACGAGGCGTTGGTAGTCTTTAAGACAGACGGTCGCTTAATGCAGAAAGAAGTAATGCTTTCTACATTTCTTTCGATCTGCATTACGCGATCATCTGCATTGTCGCTTTTATACTTTAGCTATGTCCGCTCAAGACCGTATGGGTGTATTGGCATTGTTTTGAAGACAGAAACCATCTCATATTTTGTCTTTTTACAAATACAGTGCCTACGTTTGAGTTCAATTTACCTACATCAATGGTGATTGCAAATGTCATCATCGGTTCACTGTTGGTATATACGATGATCGACAAATCTTCTCGCCAAACATTTAGTGGCTTTTGTACGAATACGATCATAGATATAAAGAAGCTGTGCTACCGATTTATGCTTTATTCATTTAGTGGCAGGTTACACATGTGGAGGCAATTTAAAGATTGTCAAACTATAAAATCGTCTATACCTTCCATTGTTTCGTCTTTTATTTCGCAATAAAACCAAAGGTGTAATCTTTTCGGGTCGTATAGAGTAACAAAGTAATATTATTTGACATCAATAAAATGAAGATATGAACTCAAAATGCATACAGGTATGTGTCTTCATACATGGGATCCGTAATGCAGTTCGGTTTTATTTCAATGTGGGATATAAACAAAACGATATCGTTTCGGCATTCAATTTGTAGTTGGGGGTATATATTTGCTGGGCTTAAATATTTTCATTAGAACAAATATGCGATATTGTCCGGGATAACTTCAATACTATTGTAATATATTGCAAGATGATGAGCCAAGCGAAGGCAAGTGGAGCAATAAATGATCCATGCATATATTACATTGACGTCAAAAAATATATGCAGGAATAAATAACTAAAGTGTACATTGCTATTTCCATCTTTTCCACCATTAAATAGTACAAGAACTTTAACAAAATCCTTGCAACGGTTTTTACAAGTCTAAGTATTATTAGACACTGCACTGCTCTGTAACAAGTATCGTCACAACTTTTATTCCTTAATAACATTCACGCCGGAATATCATAATTAAATTTAGAAAGATATTTTTTAAACACTTATATGCCAATAAGTGATGCAGTTGGTATTGAATGGTTAATGAAAAATACAAAGTGAAAGATCTGATTACTTGTGGTTATCAAGTTAATTAAAAGTTATATACATGGCCATAGATGCCACTTGCGCAAAAGAAAATTGCTGGTAAAATCAATCAGACTGAAAGAAAACTGCATACGTGTCAACGATCACAGTAACCTTGACCTTTTACCTCCTGACTTTCAAGTTATTAGGGTTTCAACCCATTATTACCAAATGTATTACAAGTTTGGTGATAAAGATAAAACAAAATCAATTATTTGATTCTTAATGGTATATCA
>JAULCE010022229.1:0-32544 GCA_032359355.1 Macoma nasuta | reverse complement strand
TTTCGGAATATACAACAAATATTTAATCGTTTCTGTGATTTATTCCGCTAAAATATTTTATTTGAAAATAGTCCCAAACGACAATTTTAAATATGGCGGCGAAAGGGTTAATCATATCGTGTTGACTGACATAACATGATGCGAACTTTTATTCCACTGCAAAACAGGTCAATTCAAAGTACAGAACAACGAACATTGAGATAATTGCTCGTTTCAGTCTTTCGTTTCCCATTTACCATTCGTTAGTTTTTTGTAATGAAATACATATGTTGCACTTGAGAGGAAATAGTTAGGCATGCTTCTTTTCAGCATGTCCACCACTTCTAAATAAATCCATGCACACTTATAACAACTATATATTCTTACTTACTTCATTGGGTAACTGGTATGTTCATAGAACTACTTGCATCGCACTTTTGTAAGGCATACATTCATATGTTCTACCAGCCTCAAACGCATAGTGTATGTTTTACGATTAGTTTGTGTTAAAAGCATGTAGTTCCAGATTGTACAGCAAGCATTGATGTACAATGCTATTAAGAGGACACTAAACTTCAAGAACATTATGGGGCATATTTGTCAAAACTCTTATAGAAGAACGTTAATGTCACTCACGAACATACTACGTATTAAAGGAAAGCATGTTAGTGCATTAAAGTTGCGAATAAATAAGGTTTTAAACCTTTGCCTGCTATTCGCGACTGCGATGATTATTCAAACAGCTTAGATCTAGATCAGAGGCCGATTTACTCGGCGTCTGATCTGGATCCAAGCTATTTGACACTTAGACAAAATGTTCAGTAAATTTGAAAACAATCGGACGATGTTTAAAATTTAAAGCATACAATAATTTGAGCAGACGACATTTTCGTAGCAGTCTAAGGGTTTAAAACCCTCTGATAAAGACAATGCGTGCGATATTCTTATATCGGTGCAATATGGGGTCGTAATATAATGACCAGTGTCGGCATGTTGACTCTTTGAATACAATAAACAATTACCACTGGGTGTGAAAATGACAAGCTTGTTCAGCCAGGAGATAGAGCGTGGAAGTGTTGAACTTTTATCCTTTAAAAGAACGCCTATTGATCTCTGCGAAATTTTAGTCTGAGCTTTTTGTCGTCTGCTCATATTTCTATTTATCAATTCAACATTATTTGGTAGAATAGGTACAATTTGAGTATCAAACAGCTTGTAAATTGATCAGGCGTCTGATCAAGCACCAAGCTGTTTGCAAAGGCTTTTACAATTACGTTTCTACGCTACAGTCATCCAAAGAATATAGAAGAATGGATTTACATGAGATTACAAGGAAACTAAATACTGGTAAGTAAACTCCACCTTTATTAAATCATAATTAATTATATAGTGAAAATACAACAACAATTCGGCGATTTGCACTTTTTGTTGGGAGCTTCTTCAGTGGTTTTCACCATGGTTATATCGTAAGCTAGTTGACAGGCGTTAGAATTTAGTCCACAGTAGCTAGAAGCGTACGTCTACGCATGCGCGTGGGGAGAGTTTTAAAGGGCAGATAACCTAGTTTCCGGAAGGGGCAATTGCTCACATTGTAGATCCTAAACCAGGTGCAAAAAATGGCGAATGATCTTGTTCAGCACTTTGACATGTCATTAGGTTGGAGATCGTACATCAACGCTTATTTTCAAAAACATGTGTATCCTGTACTATTCCACTTTTTTTCGCATGGCGTTTGTACTTAAGTTTTATAACCTCTAACCCTGATCAAGCTCTACAATATTAGACACTTCTCCGAATCAAAGCTATAACCATCCTTCATAAAGTGGAAGGAGTATACTGGAATCAACCTGCTCATCTTTCTGTCCGTATGTTCGGAGAAAATACTTTTGTTTTATATTTTTTCTTATATTATAAGATAACTTTTGAACCTACAATTTATTTTATGAATAAATGACGTGTTGCTTTTAAATAACTCCAAAGCTACCCAAACCCTTCACCCTACACATACACGTACGCTACAAAACTTATCATTTTTGAATTACATGTAGACATGTTCCATTATTTCAAAATAAACTATTCAAACAGTCTCACGATAAATTGTATAAGCTCGCTTTTCTTTGAAAAAACACGCATGTGCCAATCGTGGTTTAAGAAGAAAGCCGACGATATCTTATAATACTTACATTCCCTATGAAGCGTTTCTATATATTTCGATGTCTATTTCCCAATTACAGTTTGAAAGTGGTTTTAATTGGTTTGGGCCTACGCTCACGCATCACATTCGCTCCTCCGAATTACGGACGCGAATGTCGTTTTGATAAGATGCAATGGCGATTTCCTAGAAGAAAATCCAATAAATCGACTATTATTATATTGATGTGAGTGGAAATAATATAAATGATAATATAAATATAAAAAATAAACGTCGTCTCGCTGGGGCTTATCGGTTTGTAAACTGCAACGGGTCGCGTGCAAAGTTAACGTAAACCCCTCCAGACCGTAAACCGTAAACCTAAGCGAGACGACGTTTATTTCTTAGTTAACGTCAGGTCAAAACATTGTGGAACTATCTGCCCTAAGACGTTATCCTTTAACGAACGGATTGCAATGAAACTTGGCACATAACCACCTTAAAAATTCGGTGTGCTCGCCAGTGGTATTGATATAAGTGCTAAGCAGTGAGGTTCTATGTCCCTTGAACTTAGAAAAATTGTATACACTAATATACACTAATATTTTGGTACACGTGTATTTGTGGTGCAAAATTCGTCAACATATCTAACCTATATCAATGATAGTTGTGCGGAAGATTTATTTTGACATAACATGTAGTTCCAAGCATTAGGGAGTTTTGGGATCTAGAAATAATTCATACGCTGGCATCGTTGAGCCATTGCAGTGTGTGGCAAAAATTACTTTGACAGTGTTAGACGAATTTCAATAAAGTAAGTAATCCTTTAAGTGTAAGTGTGCCCAGCGTATTATTTGTAGGGTTGTTCGAGGCATTCTGTAGTTACGTACACCTGAATTTAAGCACAATGAATAAATACTGTTTGTGAGCTTCTTGGATTTGAGTGATGATCATTCGGAGAACGTACCACAATATAAGAAAAATAAATACTGCATGTTTTACCATTTCCGAAGTTTGGTTTTGGTACATTGGATGTCATCTAATATCATTTTCCTTACGCATGCATTTTGTCCCGTTCATACAGCTCAGATGAAACCATGTGTAGATATAGATAATAATTGTATTTAACAGTGTAAGATCGAATTTAATTCTATCGAGTGGGAAGCAAAAGTGGTGTTTGCACGACTGGCGAAGTCATGAGTGAGAACACCAGTTTTGCATCCAAGGAGTGAAATAATCAACCAGTGTAACATACAACTATTCTATTCCTTACATGCATGTTCTTGAAATTTAAACTTTAATCAATTATAGATAAGAAATATATTGTGACAAAGTAAAAAGATACAGTAAGTCCCAAAACAATACAAGAAAAAAAATGAAATGATATAGAGGGTAATTAGATATAGAGAATTATTGTATTTTGCAGCGTATGATGGAATTATTTTTCATCGAGTGGGAATTAATTTTTGTGCTTTCGCGAGTGGCGAATGTTATTTCCACGAGTAAAATAAAAGTTAATCTTACAATGTTACATATAATTATTCTACATCTTTCACGCATCTTTTTGAAATTTAAAGTTAAGCCAGTCATAGATAAGAAAACAAATGTGACAAAAGTAAAAACAAAAGTAGAAACATTTGACCACAACACAAGAAAAGCAAAACAAAGTAAAAATCCACATTTAATAAAACAAATAAATGATATTTTTATCTTTAAACCCAAACTTACGCTCCACAAAAAATGTTATAATTTTGCTAATGAAAAGTCATAGTTTTACTGCAAGCAGTGAAATTATAAGGTTTTTTTTCACTGATAATTCCCTTATGTTTTGCAACAAAATTAAGCCCCCAAAACGAGGATTCCAAACAGCAAAAATGGGTGTATCTATCTTCGACACTATTTTGTTTATATTTGATCTGATCTTAAACAAGTTGAGACAATATGGTTCAAACAACAACGTTTATTAACGGCTGTCAGTACGTCCAACTAGTAATGCAGTTCTAAAACTAAATAGTTCACCGGTTTAAATCCGATTTGCCTCGGTTCGGTTGAAGTTAATAATGGCATAAATACCAGTTTAAGGATTTCAGACAACACATAATACGCTTTATAAGGCGTATCATGCGTTGTTGAGATAATTGAATCGTTCATGTATATAATATTCGCATTCGAATCTGACCTTATTGGGTTTTTATTTTGGTGTAAAGTAATTTGACCCATCCGAAAATTATTGATTGACAAACCGCGCAGGAAAAACAGATTGCGGCACACCGTTATTTATACATAATATACCCCAACCCCCCGGATACTATTATCGACTGTCATCTCTTTAGATAAACAAAGGGCTTAGGGACATGATAACTAGCCATGACACCTTTATTATCCCTCACACACGAATGCTTATTTCAAAGAATTAAAGTGACAATATGTCAAAGCAGTCGATTGCCAATGATTAAACGCCATTTTACTAATTTTATAATCATTTTATTCCAATATAACGCAATGGTTTGGTTACTCTTTCATTATCGAAAAGAATATGTCGTATTTTAAAAAAAAGCTTCAAGGTCAGATATTCAAAACATATTTTCTCAAAATTAGAAAATAGATCACGCAAGATATGTCAAATACACCCTACAGGATCCACATCTAAAAGCTAACTTACCCTGTGGGAGCACATTAATGTTTAATCTAAATAGTCGTAAGAATGTAGTGTACAAGTCGATAAGACAGCAAAATGCTATTACTTCACCGACATTACAATCACACTGGTTCAAATTAAGGCGGACATAAGAAAAATTATAGACAAAACATAAATTTATGAATGAATATAAAAAACAAACATTGAAGTATTAATTAACAAAGCAATATATCAAATACTACTACGACACCAAAATCCCACTAGCTCAAATTTCGTGAAGAAGAGTTGTTAAATCGTAGGTAAAACTAAGAAGAAAAATCTAAGCTTAGCTGCCATTGAATAAACAATTATAATGCAGATCAAAAGGTGATATGAGTCGTTTTACATATATTCCCCCATACAATTTCAAACACAAACAATGAAGACAAACAGACACATATAACACACATAAAGTAAGGGTTAAAATAGGAGTACTGCCTTGGATCAGTCAACAACAGAAATGCTACTGGGGGGTTAAACCGGTTTAGGGGCTCCCAACCTCACATTTGTCATACTCTCAGCCTTATAAACGAACATTGTATATAAATAGTGACCCCTGGCCGACTTCTTCACATGCATCGAAATTAACATGCATATGTGAGGGTTCATAAATTTCTCATGATATAGGTAACATTACCATTAAACACGATAACAATCTAAGCAAATTAAATCTCCACGTGTTGAATTTGGTATCATTATGTAGGAAAACGTTTTTATATTTTTCTAGCTTTTTCGTTTTCGCTCCATACGGAAACTTATTAAATTGAAGTTTGTAGTAAATCCAAAATGTACTGCACACTAAACATAGCGGTAACTTGTAAATATTCACCGCATGACCCACGAATTGAATGGGTTAAAACGACCCTGCGATTTTGGAGGTGTACAAGTGTTGTTTGATTGCATGAACATAATTTGTTGTTTGAAAAATTGCATACAGATATTAGTTCTTGTCAAGATATTGATAGCGTTTACAAGACGCTCGTACAGTGTTTGCTTGATGCGTCAGAGCTGTTTATTCCTGTCTTTAAGGGGGTTGTAAACCGTCCGAATGGGAAACCTCTATGTCCATACACAAGAATGTTAATTTTAAAGCAATTAGGAGACAGTTTGTTAAAACTGAAGCTATATAAGAAAGGACGGATATTTTGCTAGCACGTGCATACATTTGTAGCTTGTAACACCTTTCATCAATCACACAATAGCCAGAGTACTTTTTCATTTCTGGGTCAAAATTGTCGTATTCATAAAAAAATGCCAAACTACCGAATTTAGCATTTTTACGCGACATTGTGCATAGAAAAAGTAGGTTAAATGATAAAGTAAGGGTAAATTACCCTTGTATCATTTAACTTAGCTTCAATTCATAAATAATAGTGTTTGAACATTTGACCTCGAAGCTTTGAAACATAAACAAACATAACTCCAGATAAGCATGCATATCTTAAATAAATTTTTCAATCTGTTTCGGTATTTTTCAACCAGACCTTATGTTTTGATCATTCATTAGAATATACTTTTTCCAAAACGCCTTAATGTAAAGGTCAAAACATGGTGTTTTTTGAGAAATGAGGATTCTAGCATGTGCATTACGCACCTTATCACTGCTCAGATGATATATATTTATTATATATTCTTTAGCATTCGTTGTTTCCAGGTTAATTCAACCATCACAAATTTCATTATCTTGCACATGTGTAAGACAATAAATGACGTCATAGTGTCATCGTACTATATTGTACCAAATGACGCCACAATACACGACGTTACGTTTAGCTAATTCCTCTATCAGTTAAATAGTTTTAGTTTCAATCATACTCTTAAATATGAGATAAAAAAATCTAGACACGTTTAAGAAAAGCTTATCTGACACGACAACTCGTGTAATGTCCTATATGTCCCAATCTCATGATCGGTACACCGATATAATATGGCTATCCAGCATGTCCTAGCTGTGCACAAAATAGTTGTGCACACAGGTATCCAGATTTTATGAAGCACACATACTGTGTACCGACGTTATACATATACAAATGAAAATACACCTTTGCGCCCTTCTAGGCACATAACAAATTACCGTCAAAGTTGTTGATGATAATAAAACTCCCTAGAGAGGGTTTGGCTCAGTTATTATATTGTTAATCACAATAAGAAAACCTTACTTTCATGAAAACTCCCATTATGTATGGCGATTTGCCTTTCCTCTTCGATGACTTCCTCAAGATCATCCTCGAGAATGTCTTGCCACCACCGATTGATCCTATACTCAATGATGGAGATGGAGTTTGCGCTCAATCATGGAGTGTCAATCATGGCAAGAAGTTCGTTCAAATGCACACAGAATATTGCAACCTCTGAAGCGAGGAAGAAACATCACAAGCAAGCTACCTACCGGTTAATTAGTATTGGTGTGTACTACCTGAACATTCCGTGTATTTGAGGGAAATGTAACTAGATTGGCAATTTCATAAGCTTTTCATTTGACATGTATTTTTACTAAATCCTTATTCTTAGGAGTAATTATGAAGGAAAAAGTAGCGATGTGGTCGTATCATTTGTTGAGATGAAAAACATTTCATTTGTTTTTGTTGACTTGAAACATATTCAAGCACTCGTCTCATATCGGAATAGACAGATTAGTTTCATAACTTCATAAACAAATAATTAAATGTTACCGAACTGTCGTTTAGAAATAATATATCAGTGTAAATAAGAAATGATCACATTACGAAGTATTGCATGCACAGTAAACGGATTATTGCAATTGTTACATACTTTAGTGCATGGGACATTTCAACTAATATAACATTCATTGCAATGGATGGGTTCGGTTTAAAACACGTGCAACTTGTTTTTAAATGATATAATTCCTTATTTAAATATATTTCCTAATATTTTTCAGAAAAAATGATATTTCGGAGCATTTTTGCGATGTTTGTGAAAAGAAATTCGGATATATGACTGAACACCCGATGGAAAGATACATACATAAGACAATCAGGTTTAGGAAACATATACAGAGGGAAATACAAACTCTGAATTAATAAAAGATATATGACATACCTAATGTGCAAGGACAAAACATAAACTTCGCCAAGAAAGCTAATAATATTCACTTGAAAAAAATGATTGTCGTACCAAAGGAGAGCTCCCTGAAACAGATGTTCAAGCCTGTGGCCAAAGAAAAGGAGTGTTTCAGAGATCATTTACAGCCAATTCAACTATGTGAAAAAGAAAATGTCAAAAATAAAGACCCCCATATTATCAAACTTGATGCATTATAACTTAATACTATAGAAACTTTGCGGAATGACAACAAACTAGATGAATATATTGCATTAACATGATTCGTAAATGAAAGTAAATGTCCCATGGATAGCATTGCTTTTTTCATGATGCAGTGCGGTGGTTCAGTTTAGAGTAATCTACAACACTCATGAATTATTGCGAATAAAGTAAAGTTGCACAGGTACTTTGCCAGGGGTACGGACATACCCCCAATGGACAAATTTCCCATAGAACAATTCCCCCAGTGAACAATCCCCACGAACCATTCGCCCATGGCAGAACTGCCAAAGCGGACAATTATCGCAAATAAACGTTGATTTCGGATTTGTTCATCCGAAATTGGCCATAATATAGATTTGCTCACATTTCTAGAGCCTGTACACAAAAAAGTATGGTGACCCCTGATGTTCTTGATACTATTGTGCTTTAAGATGTTTAATTACATCTTATGCAAATTTGAAGTGATTCTTATTGCAGGTTCATTTGGGCGAGCATCTCTTAAATGAAGATCGAAACATGGAGGTCAATTTAGACAGGAAGTAGCTTAATTGAATTCATAAGGGTGCTTTCTGCATTACTTTCGACCTGCATTAAGCATGTGTATAAAACTATCAATATGGACTAGTTTAAGTATCCGCACTAGTGGGGTTGAACTGTAGACGTTTTGCTGTGTGCTTTTTAATGCATTGATTAAATAAGATAGTTTATCTTATAAATGTGTTCTTTTTTAATCCTCGCCTGTTTTGAAGAAAATAATTGGGATATCAAAATCGCCTCCGTCTGTCCGTCGTTCGTCTATCCGTGCATAGGATCGTTAGTGTATCTTTTCCTAAACAGATTGACCAATGTATTTCATATTCGGTGTATGACCTCCTCATAGGATGGCGGCGTGCAAGAGAAACAATTCGTTTTGCTCCAACCCTAGGGGGCGGAGCAGGGCGGGTTCTAGAGGTCAAACATAGTCCGTTTTTGTATCCATCCTAAACCACTTGACCGATCGCTTCCATATTCGGTATAAGATCTACTCACATGATGGCGACGTGCAAGAGCAATATTTTGTTTTGCTACGACACAAGGGAGCTGGTTAAAGAGTGGTTGAAAGTGGGGATTTGCGATGGTGTGCCATCGTCTGAGTTCTAGTTTCTGATACGTATCCCATGGATACTTCTTTCACCCACCTTTCCATGAGAGGTGTCCATGTCGGGTTCTATCGGACAAACGGATTGGTTAAATCACTAAGTCTTCATTGAATTAGTCACTGTTGTGTATGACAGCATGCATTAAAACGACGTTTAACTTTTTCCCTGCCGAGTGTAACATGTTAACTGACTAGACTATTTCATTTTGAAATATGGACGACTCTTTTTTTGAAAAAGAAACACAGTATATTCAAAAATGTAACGGAAATACCGAAACAGAAAACAATGCAGATTTCTCGTGATACAACTTAATACATTGTTTGCAAATTCTTAAATTTGAGCGAAATGATTAGAATACAATATTCTGACCTTCTCTCTTAAATTCAAATTATTAGGGGCACAAAATACGGTTTATGCTGATCGAGAGGATACGTGTACATTGGTTGACCTCAAACTGGCCGTTTAACACATGTGCCAGCTAATCACATGCAACTATTACTACTGAATGGCTTTGTTTTGTTTGAGATACAAACATCTTCATCCACGACCATTTTCTTTGGTTTTTCCAGTATAAATAAGTGTTTCAACACTTAAGATAATTGGTAAATTAGCTGACAGAAAAGAGCAATCTGAAATCATCCGACCTTGTTTTCAAAGGCGTTTTACATTGGGTGGCGCATTATGTGGCACAAGCTCACATGACGCAGCGTATTGAACATTTATCATACACAATGATCCGTACACTAACGTTGCAATAACCGGTACACAATTTCCCAAAGTCTAGGCAATACCCCGTACCGTGATCATTTTATTTGCACTGATATATCATTTCTAAACGACAATTTGGTAAAATTCAAGTGTTTTTCATGAAGTTATCAAGCTAATCTGTCTTTCCCGATATAAAAGAGTGAATGGATATATTTCAAGTCATCAAAAAAAATGCCACGTTTTCAAGCTCAACAAATGACACGACCATATCGCTACTTTTTCTTTCATAATTACTTCTATGAATAAAGATTTAGTCAAAATACATTCCAAACGGAAAGCTTAGGATCTTGCATATCTAGTTATAATACCGTCAAGTCCGTCGGATCTGTATTGTTGCATAACAATGATAAATAACCGGGTGGTTGCTTGCAAGTGATATTTTTTCCTTGCTTCAGAGGTCGCAATATCCGTTTACGATTATACACAGTGAACATTACCGGTTACTAGTGTTTCCCACACTGTTCTTACATTTATAGAAAAAAATCCACATTCAAGCCTGGGACTGGATTTAGGGAAAAATATTGTTTACATGCAAGGCATTTTGCAGAATACCTGTTAGTCCCTTGGCAAACACCGGTGCTGTTCCTTTTGCTCCTAAAACGCCTTATTTCTCACAGTTGATTCATGAATAGAAATGCCCTGTATAAATTTCCTCAAAAAAATAAATGTTGAAAATTATGTAGCCATTATTTCTATCCAGCTTCTTGTTGATATATCTCTTAAATATTTGCCCATTTGTTTTTTATTTCGTATAGTTTTTAAACTTACTTTTCATCACATGCCATCTAAAGTTTAATGTAAGTGGGCGCTAATTGTCAAAAACAACTGTGTATTTGTAATGTTTTCTTCAAAATAAAACACCTTTTGATTCTTCATTGCTTGATATCAATAATATATATTGTTTTATATGCCAATAAAAAAACCGTTTAATAAATATCCATTGATTGCGGCATCTTATGTGATTTGTCATAAGATTAATGGTTTAAAATGATAACAATAAAATAGAGTTTCTAAACAGGCGACACATATAAAATGCAGTTATAAGGACTTTCTCGACATTTGGTCTGGCTCGAAAATGTTTGTTAATTTCATCAGTACTGTCAAGTACGGTGAGACTGCGATCTGAATATTGTCCAACCTATAAAAGGAAGTAATGTGTTTTATGCCTTAACAAAGCGAGTAGACCGACTTCAAGAAAACTATCTGATTTGGGTCTGCTCGATTAACTTGATCTGTTCGCTGTGATGATTCGCGAGAAAAGGGTTAATAGTTGTGTTACTGCCTTTATTTGGATATTAATTGCTGACTAGCAACAGTATTTGCGAACTTTATGTTCCGTAGGTTTGATAACGGTTTGACATTCGTTTTATTAAGGTTCAGGGTACATCTGACATTATAAATGTATGAACCCTCACACATGACTGTTAATTTCAAAGCATTAAGAAGATAACAATTTTCCTAAACACATAGTTAGCGATGTAAATTTAAAACTCAATTTACATCTATAAAAATGAAATTGACATACCCCAAGCAAACCTATCATAAAGTGACCGTCTATCGTTTAGTTGTATATAACACACATGTAATGAACAAGGTAAGACAATTAACGCGATAATAAATTAATTAAGCTTCAACAGCAGATTTATTGTTATTTGAATAGTTGACCTTAAAGATTTGCATCATTTCCGAAATCCGATATTTCTGTCTGTGATGCTTAATTAATTAATGTAAGCATAATGTGCCCTTCCTTGTCTATAGAATACTTAATTTTGTAGTTTAACATTTAAAAAAAATCGCTGTTTTCTTACGAAAACGTAAACGTGCTATCGTGGGATTGAGGAAACTTGTAACATGCTACAATTGCTACATTCAATGGTAAGGGTCCATACGTTTTTCATTGCGGAGGTACCCTATACCTTAAACAAAATATGCTTTCTCCTGTGTTGTAACACGCAACAATTTAACAGGTACCATATTTGCAGTTAACTGGTAAATCCCGTGATATCGGAGACCCGTGTGTGCTTGAATACAAAAGATTCGTGCGTACAAAATTATCCGTGTAACTACCGGAAGTGTCCGTCTAACAACCAAAAGTGTCCGTCTAACAAGCGTTTGACGGACACTTTATGAATAGCTTTGTTAGGATCTCTTGTACAATGTCGAAATATAAATGTTTTGAAAACCAAAGTTAAATAGCACAGTTCATGTTATGTTTACCATAGATGTCTTTGTCAGCGCCTATGTAAGAGAAAAAACATGGAAAGCATTATTCGAAATGGATATTTTGCCTGTTACAAGCCAGTTTACCATTTTCAAAAATGTTTTCAAAACAATTCAAATATACAGCGCGATTGTGAAGGTCAAACGCAACATATTAACGACAGTTTTTCAACTCCCGTCTTTCGAGGTGGGTGTGATAAATTGACATTGAAACCAAAAAAAGTATGATTCATCGTTGAATGTCATAGCATGCAGACAATACAATTTTACATAATGACGTAATTTTTTGTATGTGACATATGAAAATGTTTCAAAATGAACTACAGTCGACCATTCACTGGCTCAAAATTGCAGGGACTATTGTGATAAGACTATTTCAAGAATCTCGAACTTCATTAAAACTTCCTGTAATTGAGTCCCTGCCACTAATATACATGCATGTGCTTACACAACAAAAACCTTTATGTTTTTACCCATAGATAAGTTGTACGACGTCATGATAAATTCGAGCAGCCGAGCTCAACCTATCGAAGTTCGACTTTAAGTCCATCTTCTCGGATAATCACGTGTTTAGGCATTACAATATATCAAAAACTGTCATCTAAACAGGTATGACATTTTGTAAATACAGGACGTTGCTTCACATTTGTAGCACGTGACAAAAGTAGAAAATAGATCATGCAGGCTATGTCAAATACACCTTACAATATCCACATCTAAAAGCTTACTAACTCTGTTGGAGCAAACGAGCGAGCAAGCTAAATGATCGTAAGAATGTAATGTACGAGTCGCTAAAACAGCAAATTCCACAAATTAAAAAAAATCAGTTTATGTTTTCAATATTGGATTTTTGTGTTTTTGAAATATCAAAACATTACAGACTATTTCTATTCTGCATATGACCTATCAATCTCATGAGCAAAGCAACCGTATAACGCTTTAATTAATATTCAGCTCCAAAAGAGGAAATATCAATTTCGAAAAATTAACCCCGTCACTGCTTACCCCGAATCATAGTGCCATAAGCAAACAGCTTTCATGCGGTTCTAAGCTTGATTGATTATTGCCAATTTGTTTGTCAAAAATTAAGTTAATATGTACACTTTGAAAAAGAAACAGGCGAAATATAGCGCATGCAAATTCTAGTTTCCGGCAGTGAAATATTTAATCCATTGACGCCTTGAGAAAACGTGTCAAACCCTAATTCCCTACAAATACATTAGAGGAATATACACAGACACCGAAATAATGTGTATTAGCCTTAATAAATACACAAAATATTTACTTCAGTAATGGAATAGTATAAATCACATTTTAAAATGCCATCAGTTATGTAAAACTATATGAAATGTCTTTACCTAAAACTGGAATACAAAACATTCGTACACAATGGGAGACACGCTATTCATTTCCAACGTACGGCCAGAGGAAACCCTTCATCACTACTTATACATAGGAGGCATACAAACACACACCGAAACAATGTTACGTAGCCTTTAACCCCTTCACTGCCTATTTCCTCTGGTTTTATATCAAACTTCGCAGTTTATATATATTTAGTCTATATATGTGCCGAGTGTCAAACAGCTTGTATCGGTATGCCGAGTATTCTGCGTTTCATCCGGATCTAAGCTGTTTGCATATGCCACTATGGTTCGGCAGTGAAAGGGTTGATGAAGATATAACATTGCAAACTGCCATAATTTCTGACACGCTATTCTTTACCTATGTGCGCGTTAGACACTGAGCACTGTCAACATGTACAACCCATTTCGTGCAGAGTCACTCGGCATCTTATCCGGCTTTTAACTATTTTACACTTAAAATAGTCAGACGTGTGTCGTTGTTTGCAAAATTTGCATTTCGTTTACTCTACGTTGGCATTGATAAGTAAAAAATAGCGTGTTTCCCACTGTGGTTGAAGAAAATTGAAAACAAATTTAAAATTCCATTCTGACACTGATTACAATTTGGAAAATACATGGCAGAATAGTCTGCCGTGACACATTCTGCGAAATATTTTGGAAAACCGTCAATTGTCGTCTGCGATATGTTCGTCCGCACTTTTTGTCGTCTTCCTATATTTATATCCATTGTTTTAACTTTCCTGTGTAGAATAGGTATAACATGAATTTTAAACAGCTTTGAGCTTGATCAGACGCAGAGTCACTTTGTATCCGATCAAGCGCCAAGCTGTTTGCAAAGGTTACTACAATTACGTGTTTCCGTAACAGTCTCCAAAGTATATCAGGACTTATCAAGACGCAAAGGGTACGCAAAATTAGCCGCCGCATTTGAAATGAATCGGCATATAAGGATTTGTTTAATTTGAAACAATGGATTCGTATTATTGATTCTAATAGCTTAGTTCCACTCACCCGTGTTTTCTCTCCGACCTCGGACCGACCAAAGTTTGGAGAGACGGTAAGTCTCTAGCAAATAAAGAAGCTCCATCTGTTGCCCATCCGACTGAAAAAAATTCCCCAAGTTTCCACCTAGTGTCCTTCCTTGTGTGACATCCAGTCGTCAAGTTGGCTCTGTTTCACGTACGTGTGATCCGTTGTCTCCGGCAAGGAGCATTTTTATCCTCAAGGTGCTAGATGCCTCGGATACCTACACGCATCCCGTCAGCGCATTCCGTGTTTTGCTGAGTGAACACCGTCCAGCCATAGAACTCCAACTGTGTCTATTTTGACGTCCGGAGCGAACTTAACCTGCGCAGGTCCTTGCGGCACGTTTCAAGCGTTTACCATCGTTTAAACAGTCAAGTACAGATCTCACCCAAAGTCTCCACCAAGAGTTCAGCAGTATGCCAAGACAAAGGACATACATGAAGGAGAAGGAGAAGTAAAACAGCCAGTAAGCATGTCCACTGACGCTTATAGTCCTTTACATTGACGTTATTCATTATTTAGTGCACACGTATTTGTTTATTTTCAATGTGTGTTGGGTATGTCCATACAAACATTGTTAACCTACTCCCTCTTTTTAAAGGCGTTTAATACAATAAGGATGTTTTTTTCTATATAGAATATGTTGTTTAACTTTTGTAGTTTGAAACACAATGCAAATAGAAAATATGTGTCACCAATATTGGTAAGATGTTATTAACGCTTTTCTATGTAACTGAAATCACGTTTTCCTACGGTTTTACATGTAGTACCATTTAGTACCATTTATCAAAACACTCATAAACTCAATTTCTTCACATGGACATATGAAATTTTCACTTTGTATTTAATTAATATAGTAACGGTGAGTTAGCTTTAGCACATATTTATAAAAAATGTTTGAAACAATGTAAACATGTGTATATGCTCGGACACAGGTTTAACGCTACTCTCGCGAGAGCCGTGAGTTTGTTATTGCAGCAAACACCTTTAAAGAAATCAAGATGCATTTGGAATAGACCTTCGGAATAGCCTTGTTGTGTGGGTAATCATTTAAATGTGAACCGTTTTTCTCACTTTCTTTTTATGCTTGCTTAAACCATACTCCTCCCTAAACAAATACTTTATTTATAGATTTCATTATAGCACACTTAGCATATTCGTATCGCCGTAAGTTTTAGAAATGCGTGCGTGCGTGCGATTCAGTGACATTACATGCTGCTGTATATTGATTGTGTCAATTTCTATCTATCAATTATTCTTTATGATATTGACCAATTTTAACTGGTCAAGGTTTTAGATAAACATTCATTTAGAATGATGATTTCAATAGATTTCTATGATGCGTCATCAATTCGTTATTCCTTCACCAAACCCTATAGTATGATCATTTTTTTTCGAATCGTCCCGAAGACATAATTTAAATGGGTGACACTCTAAAAGATTTTGTAAAAGAAAAACAAAATCAGGTCCTTGTATGATTTCCTTTTGATTTGGAATGGTTCATTGCAGCAAAACGTGTTGTAATTTTATGACATGATTGTGTCGCCTTCAAGACAGTGGGCGGGTTTTTCCATCGGCACGCGCCATGTCTGTTGACCTAGTTATAATAATCAACTTATTGGGTGCAGATGTGATCTTATATGCTACGTATTCGAGCAAAGATTTGAAAATCTCCGTACGATGATTTAGCTTAGAAACAAGGGTAAACTATACAATAAAAAAGAAACAGTACTGTCACACAGCATTCCTTGTTTTGTATCAATTTTCATTATAATGTTTTGCTTCGGTAAAAACTAAATTCAACATGACCCCTTTTTATCAGACCCTATCAAATACAAAAAAGGCAAATATTCGGGGAAAAAATATAAATAAAAATGAGCTAGGGTTAAGGTTCGGCTAGAGTAGCATTATAGTACTGCATACTGGTAGGTAAACACAGACCTTGCAGAACTTCACCACCAAGCTGTACATACACCCGATTAGGCGGTTTGCCATTTATATTACCAACTTTAAAGCCAAACCATGCACGAGGCATACATATGCATTGTATACGAATATGCAAGGGTAGTTAAAATTAAACCGTGGTTACCACATAAATAAAGCTACTAGGCGTCCATAGGTATGACTATGTTCGGTTTGTTTAGCAGGTCATTAAAGGTATAGTGTAAACAAGTATAAATATGAACAAATATATGACATCGAACAATATTTACTCCCGACGCAGGTCTCAGAACGGATCATAATCACAAAAAATAGATCGATGGTATTATTGATAATGTCAAAACAATGAACATTGCTGCATATTAAATATGCAAATAAATACGCAGTGAAAATCCCAGACATGAGACTCTATATAAAGAGTATTACAATGTGACCGTGAATATCAATTAATGTTAAATGCATAATGAAACATACAATAATATAACATTCCGAACTTAATCCTATGCAACGTGTGTGTTCCGTCTGTTCCAAACCTCATCAGCATGGTATACGATCTGACCGTATCCTATAAGTGTCCAAAAAGACCTGCGTCCGAATAGGCGGAGACGTTTTGCGAGTCTGGACTTTTAAATTTCCTTCCGAATGTCGTTTCTTTTCACGCAAAACGGAGCCGAATTCGAAATATCCTACGAGTTCATTCCGAACTTAAACCCCCAGCGGCATGTTTGCCACTGACCGTTCCAAGGCGGTACCCCTATCTTCACCCTAGATTTATGTATGTTTTTGTCCATGCGTGTCTTCTTTATGTAGCGTGCGTTTGGACTCGTATGTACGTCGTGTGGATGTGTGTATGCGTGTGTGACTGTGCTGATTGGATGGCTGTTTTGTGTTTTATGTGGTGTGTCCTGCAAGACCTTTCTATCTACTTTTAGTCTGTGACATTTAGTTTCCTGCCAGACCTTTTTGGATGTCAAACGGATAAGAAACGGAAGGAGAAACGGGGCAGTGGGTCTACACTAACAAGAACAGCGATGTAGTCGTTTGTAAGTTGTCTCATTTCAATTTGGTGCAATGACTACATCTTCTATTTCAACATCTAAACGTAAGCTCATTTTCGCACAATGTGTCACATAAATATGTTTTCTGTATCAATAAAATTCATTTAGCAAAAACAAAAAAGTTTTGCAAGTGTAAAACTTATACACCAAGTCCTACCAATACGGTTCTGAAGTGTCGTCTGATCATTGTCTTTATCGTTTGCGAAATGTGCTTGTTCACGTAACATTCACTCGAAACTGGATTATATTCTGACTAAACACTATTATTACATAATTGCAGCTGACTTGAATCTGTATATTATGATATTTTAGTACTAAACGCTCAAACTTCCAACAGCACAAACTGATCAGCACAATTTATTTTTATATAAGTTCGATGTTTTGTATTGGAAGCACAGTGCATAGATCCAGAGGCTCCTTAATGAGTTCATATATCAGATAAATATAGGTACAGTTTGCTGAACAAACCACAAAACAATGGCAATCCGATAAATGTGAAACAAAAGTATTGTCATATCATTATGTTCATTATTTTATTATTAATTTTTATTATCATAATATATATTATCATTATTATTAAATAAGCTTTCCAATATCAGACGCAGAGTTACTCTGATCTAACGTGTGCAACCTTATGTCTGTTGTGATCAGCATGATAGATGTTTCTAGCATCAGGTGATGTAATGAATTGCCAGCTATGTAAATTTCACCTATTATTCTTTAACTGCATTTTTTGTTCTAACTGTCCATCGTACACATCACTTTCAATGACACGCAGCGTCTCAGAATGCGAATTTATTGTCACCCAACAGTTTTGCTAGCTCATCGTTGTAAGGTTTGTAGAGGTCAATCAGCAGTTGTCGTGTGCTGTTCATCATCGGCCCTGCCGCTTTCTTCCTTTTTGTTTCATAGAAATGAGGTAAATTGACCATTTTGTCGAGTAGACTGTCATCCGGGATGGCTGAAGAAATAAATAATTAACTCATGTAAACACTTATCGCACTACTTAATCAAAGCATTGAAAGTGCTGTCAGCAAGGGACTTACAGTTAAGGTAGTATAGAGTTATTTCATGGATGTTTGTGTAACAGTCAAAACTCTTGTCCCGAGGCAGAGGGAATGACTTCCTGGACTATTTCCCGAGGCCTACACCCAAGGGCAACTGTTACGGAAGTCATCCCCGACACCAAGAGACAACAGTTTTGACTATTGCACAAATAGCCATGGAAAACCTGTTTTATTACCTGAACAAATTAAGTTCAGTCACAGTGTAAATATTTACGTGTAAGAATGGAGTGTAATAGCGAATTTTTGCGCCATCCATTTGCCATCCATTTGCATCCTATGAATAAATCGAAATGAAGTTTAGCTGAAGACAAAACGGCAACAAGGCTGAAAAGTAAGAGACGTGCGAGATCAAATGACGTCGTTTGACGTTCAGTGATATGCGTGGTACTCAAAGACGTTAAAAAAACATAACCGACAAAACGTTGATTTCAAATTTGGCGTCGTTGAAAATAGCCAAACATATGCAGTTCTTTGATTTTATTTTTGTTATTTTTGAAAAAGGCAAATGGTTGAGTAGTAGAGTAAAGAGCGTGCATATATGAGTTAAATGTGTTCACTTTCATATGAAACGACTGATTTCCTTTAAAACAGCACATACTAACGTATATAATTTATATAGGGTATCAGGTAATAACATGAATTGAAAACAGTTCACCCCCTATAATTGAAGAGATACATCGTTGAAAAAAGTAAATTAGTATGCCACTAAAACAACTGGAAACGTAGGAATGAACTAAAGATGCATAGTTATGAGAAGGTTTAGTCAAAATTGTTGAAAATTTGTTTCCTGGAGTACCTAACTTTCTCAGATAATATACCTTTTTCAACAATTTAATTCTGCGTTATGATCAATTTCAAGAATTGAGAATGCAGAATTCATGGCCATCATATGTGTGAATTATTCATACTGATAACATTTATATGAGCATAAATCTACTAGAGTCATTTTCTGCTAAACACTATGGGTATTGAACAAAAATCGTTGGTCTTGTGGGATGCGAACCCACGCCAGAACGTTCCTTCTACCAAAATGCCAATACAATGTCAATACACTTAGTCAATTGAGCTAACCGGGATATTATGAGACAATTGAGGACACTTAAGACACATTGCTGACTTTATAAACTTTATAAACCTATACTTCGTATCGAAAGGAAAACGTAAATTCGTTTCCGATTATTGCGCCGCTAGAAACACAAACACAATCAATATTACTTGCGTCTAAAAACGACAAACACAATGCACGTTTAGTTTTAACATTTGAACTGCTACAAAAGCATCAGAACAATTATTTAAACCCTTTTTTCACATTTCTGTTCTTATCTGAAACGAAAAAATTGCTTTAACTTTAGAACATTGTTCACCTGGCTAATGTAAAATCCAAACATCCTTTCTAATTTTAAACCGACAACCTTCGATTTGTCAGATATCACGGTTCTCCTTATTTAGCGACAGGAAGCGTCATGGAGCTTCAGGAAGCGTATCGGGGCGTCAAGAAAGCCTCACTCAACGGTGAGTTAGCGATACGAAATCTTAGTTGTAGATTTAGCGGATTATGGTCTATATATATAAAGCATCATACTGCCTAACCCCCTCCCTCCCCCAGATATGCACACCGTCACCCTAGCAGAAGACCTAATAGACTATTTAGACTCACAAAATGAAATTATTATAAACAGTGATCATCATACGAGAGTAAGAAACCCAGGACAATAGAACATACCAATAGACTTATCAATTGTCCCAATAAACATATACAGCTACACAAAGTTTGAAATAATCAATGACTGCTTAGGCAGTTATCACATGCTTGGCCATAATCGAGCTAAACGTACAGTTTCTATTTAGAGCACCGGCCCGATATATTAAATGGGATACTGAAACGGCTAATTGGGAGGGTTATAATAGCACGGCTAGACGCAAGTGTAACTTTAACTATAATGGTATATATACTTATACACATTTCAACCAAGTTCCTGTAATCGGTCAAATCAAGTGCAGAATTAAGCATACCCATAGGTGCCAAGATTTAGTTTCGGTTGCAATATATACGATTTTCCATTTACATGTTTGCAAACTCAAAGCCGTTACAGAAAGGGCTGTAAAAACAGCTTGTGACTCAAACCAAACAACTCTCGAATGAGTGTGTTTGCAATCGTGTGTGCAAACTGAGTTGGGGTGTGAAAAATGATTAATTCCCAGACACAATTAAGACCCAGACACGCGAGTTGATCAAAATGTACAAATTTGATAACATTTTAATTGAATCATGAAGGTCAGAAGAGGTTAAACCGAAACGGCAAAATATCAGTAGTTGCTTCCCGTAGTTCGTGTCGCTAGTAGCATAGCGGTTCTCGACGCTTTCGACAAATGGACTATTATGATGTATTTAAGCGACACTATGAATCTAATGTATATTGTATTGCATTTACATATATAAATACATCATTTATTACATGAATGTATCGTCAAAAAACATAGTAAAAACGAGTTTAAATTCACTTTATTGTTTCCTGGCGCTCCATGTCGATTCCTTCCGCTAACAACCTTCCTGTCGCTAAATTGGGAGTCATCCACGACACTGGTCATGAGACCGCCACGGAGTCACCACGCAGTCACCGCGTGATCAAGTGTAGGAATGAAGTTGTCAAATTCCGTGTCATTTCAGAAAAAAAACCTAAAAAAGTGTCTCCATAACGTACCGAATTCGCAAACTTAAACCAGAGAAATGCAAATACATTTGCCCACCACTTTTGTACTATTTCAGAATACTTTTTTCACCCGTTGCTATTCGGTTTGTCGTTGAGCAGTGCGCGTCTTTAGAAATCCGCATATAACTTAAGCAAGGGACTTTTATTAGCCCCTTGCTTAAAATGTGATTGCTTGTTTTGTCGTCACGAATTTTTGTCAAATAGTATCGTCTGCTGGAATTTGTGTCTGCTAGTATTGCGGTCTGCTTTACACTTAAACTTAATCCGACCGTTTAAACATTTGGCAATTACTTGATCTCATTGTCAACTTTTTTATCTAGACCTAGTCTTGCTACATGTTTTTTTACAGTATAGTTGACGATCAGTTTCGTTAACTCATCAGGGAAAAATATTAGTAACAGATTGGCCATCTAAAAAGTTATATTACTGTTATTTGCTCCGATGATTAACAAAACAGGTCGGCATCAGTTATAATGTAAAAAACAATCGTGTTGTGTAATTTGTTTTGTTTTACATATTTAGCTTTCAGACTTAACATTTTCAAAACTACGTGTTGATAATTTAAAATCAATGGCGATTAGTTATTTCCTTTCGTGAGAGCGTACTTGTGTTACAATGAGTGAAGTCCCTGATTTTGTTTAAAAATATATATCTATTGTGTCTATGAGAACTGAAAGGTTCAATGACAATCGACAGACAACTGTTAAGAGAGAGTTGTCAGGACAAAAGTAATCCCTTTAAGTCATAATAAGTGTTTGTAAGAAATCAGTAAAATGAAATAGCTTCTTGTCAGAGTATTCACAACATTATCTGAAGGTGCACAAACTAGCATTGTGGCTTTGGTAATTGTAATCCCCTCCTTCACATACACGGATTGTCGTAAAAGTTCTTACGGATTGCAACCCTTCACGGTTCCTTAAGATTTTGGACACATTTAAAACTTAAAGTTCATAACGAAGTATTTACGTGCTGTTACTAATAGTTACGAGTATTTACGAGTCTGGTTTGTGGTTTTAGGACTGAAAATGTATAATTCCTGCAACAGACATCCAGAGAGACACCATGATATGTGAGAAAAAAACGATTACAAACATACAACCAATTTGTACAATCTCTCCTATAACTAGCCCAGAGGTAAGAGGACGAGTCCAAACATTGAAAAATGAAATGAGTCTTTTACGGATTCTTGAAAGCAGTTTACGGATGGATTTCTTTTTACGAGCGGTTTTCGATATTTACGAACTGGTACGAGATATAAACAGAAAAATCAATCCGTGAACGATCGAAAGAAGATGGATGTCAAAAAACTGGCCTCGCCTCTTACGGATCTGTGAGCTGATGCGAGTTGTGACGAATTATTTTCGGAAACCAGTGAGTTATTCTCGGATGCTTACAATTAATTACGAGTTGTCCATCACTAAAGACTCGTAAGAAGTAACTGCGTAGTTGAAGGGGTTATTAGGTTTCATAATAATTGACGGACAATTGTATATCGACTATTTTTACTTATATAAATCTATGTTAGATATAAGTCAAAGGGCAATAGTTACTGTCACTATATTCACATCTTCAGAAAAAATAAAGGTGTACAAGTTGATATTGTGATTATATTAACTATATGGGTTCACATCCGACCAAAAGAGCTGGTTTTGATACTTTTGAACCGGTCCGTATGCCATATTCAAATGCAACCGGATCGGTAAAGAATCTGAACAAAACTGGTACAATCGTCAATTTAATAAGTTTCAGTACTATACATATTTGCCCGACTGTGCTTTTATATAGATACGAATCCATAGTTTGGTTTTCCTTTCTCAGAAGTTAACCGCTCATTCTGAAATCATTGAAACACTGTCTAGACAATATTAAACTCAATACAAACAAACGAACCCAACTACATAGTTTTTGATATTCGTATCGTTAAACAAACTCACAGACTTGTAAAAAATCAAACAACTTCTTCAGGGTGTGTCTCATGTCTTTGGCGTAATCTTCGTTCCGGAATATAAACATTTGATTCCGTGGGAAAACTTTCAGCCATTCCTTCATATGTACAGAATAAAAACTGGTGTTTATTGGGGCCTGCAAAAACAGAAAATAACATATGTCCACACAACATGTTTATATTGCCTCAGTTAACGCTTTTGGTGTTAATTGCGACATGGGAAAGAGTTCATTCACAAATCAGTTGTTCCGCCTGATTGGGTATGCCACTTTTGATCATAATATAATACTCTTTGATAGCAGCAGTGGAGAAACAAAGGATTTTCCCTTTCACTGCCAAGTTTAAAACTGCCGTCTGCGACAAGTTTCAGATAAAACAAATCACGAAAAGAGAAAAAACAAATTTAGGAAAAATATTACACTTTTCGATAACTTTATTAAAAGACTTATCTAAATTGCAAACAAGTAAATGCCCTGATCAGACGCCGCCTTGGAAATGCGTCGGCAGATCTGGGACTGCAATATTTGCTATTGCGCATTTAGGCGACTACAGAACCGAATGAGTTAATTCAGTTTACAGTTTTCGTCAGTGTTTTGAAGAACCTTTTATAAATTTACCACTAACCACAATCGTAGCTTGAAGAAAGTAAAATAAATATAGGCATAAACTTTCAGGTTTATATGAGAACGTTCAACACATGCTTCTTTATGAACCTATAAACTGTAGGCTAAATTATTTATTTAGTAACAATCGACAATGTTACAAATGGCGGCAAACGCGTTTATAAACGAACAATCATTATCCAAAGTTTCAACAATGGAGAGAGCACAACAGTGTAGAGTCTGATAGGTTGACCCTTTCCAGAAATTGTATACACTGTTTCCTTGATAAATATATATTTTGTTTATGATCAATGTTGTTAATTGCACAAACATCTCTTGAATTTGATCAAATGGTTGGAACAAATAATTTAAATGTATAAAGGGAACAATAGAAACATGTGATTAATTTCTTGAGGTAAGATCATGTCCAATTTCAATGCTGATTCTCTCTTTAATTTATATCCACTACACTACAATTATCCCTGCCATTGGACATGTATGAATGGTAGGTACGACTTAAGTGCAATGGCTTGAAATTAATGTCAGAAACTTGAGTTGTAAAAGTGAGATTGTGCAAGTTTTCAACTTCATATGTTCAGTGAAAGAGGAACAGGTCCTACTTTTAACTTCCTCCTTAGCTTTCCGTTGTAGATACAGGACCGCACAGTGTGTGTCTCCAAACATTGGTTCCATACAGGAATAGAGATCCGTATATGCTGGTCAAATGATTGCGCGGATGTGCCTGCCTTGTCGTGGAAATAGTGGGAATATAGTCTGCAAGAACGACACAGTGCTAAGTTGGATAACTGATATCACATACATAACATGGACATTAAGCTGTGTTCGTAGGACAGTTGACACTCATAGATTTTAAGCTTAAATGAACTTTGTGATATACGACACACATATCCAATCAGTATAGATAAGGATCACGATTGAGATTTTTGAACGCATCATCAGACTTAAGACTTAAATATGATCCCAAGGTCCGCATTTATTGAATCGTTTTTGCTACGATCTTGCTACATCTCAATGTTTCAACTCATTATATTGACGACCATTATTGTATGATATTGCAATGAATTGTCTACGCCTATATGAAAAATGTTGCAATACAATGACAAGATAAATCCGTAGTTGATTGTCTAAGGCTAATCAAGATCTCAGGTCGATAAGTGTATTGCAATATTGATCCACTTTTACCATTATTTTACAAACGGACTTTTTGCCGAATCAAGAAAATTGAACAATTATAACCAATCATATGGCAGAAAAGTGCCCCCGGGCTCAGTTAACTAAAAAAAAACGATAATGTGACGATAATTTCCGGAAAATAACGAAGTGTTCTCGACCATTCGGATGATACCTAAAATTTGTCCAAAAGGGAATTCGACCCCTCACTCAGGTGGGGGGGGGGGCTCTGATTAAGACAACTATCAGCTATGTGAATCACATTACTTAAGTACATGTGTCAGTGGTACCGTCAGATGCAATTTTCTTTGTTATAACCACGGCAACAATTATATAGAGACATTGTCATTTTGCAGGTTCTGACGGTTAACCATGGGCCAAGAATACGTTAGCCCTTTACAGACAATCGAATGCTCTGTCAGCTTCTTAAAAGGGATTTTGATCTAGTCTCGCAATAGTGGACATATCCTGAATTATACCAACCATGTGGACAAGTTGTGCATGAACTCTTCAAATTGTCATCTGATTCAAAATTCAATGTCTGCTGATCGAAAAATATCATTTTTGAGGAGCAGTGAACGTGATTAGTAAACAATTTAAATTTCAGATCAGACGCCGTGATACTCGATGGAAAATAAAATATAGTTTGATCTACATGTGTATATTTCCTATCACTCATACTAATTTTAGTACTCGCAAATATACCACAATCTGCTGCCATGCACGGTGACCAAAATTGGACATTATCATTCTAAAATCTTACATTGTGGTTTCAATTTTAATAGTTCAGCATTACCTTTTGCCAAATAAAATCAATGATGACATTTATCAACATTTTGAACTCCAATGAAACTCGGAGTCTCAACGCAAAATATTTTAACCTCTGAATTACATGTTAAAGTAAAAAAATTGTGTTCTGCTGCAGGGTACATTGCAATAATTATATTTTTGCTTCTTGAAAAAGTCGGAGTTATAAAATGACACGTTGTTTGTGATTTTCTTGAAGATAGGGGTCGTGTTTAAGTTGTAGTACTTCACAAATGGAACGCGATCAAAAGCAATTAGAAGACATTAACATTGTTATTTGAATTAGAAAACGAATAAGAAAAAAACGCAGACAACTATAATGTCTCATTGTCAGATTTAGGATATTGGCACAAGGCAGTTTTTAAAGTTGCATCCCAGTTGTATCGTCATGCTTAACAAGATTAACCCTTTTGACGCCAATTTTAAAAGTGTCGATTGTAACTGGTTCCGGAATCAATGTTTGAACGAAATAAATAACATAAACTCATATATAGACTTTGGATATTCCGAAACCCTTATTTTCGGACTAAACTTTGTTGCAAAAGATAATCAAGGCGTCGTCTGATCTGGGACTACACTTTTTCAACGGCTCATGTAGGCGACAACGGCGATGAAAGGGTTAAGTAATAGGTTGTTTATGGCATAATCAGGCCAAACATCTATCGACATTGCAATCGGTACTGTATCAGATTCTCGCCTCCTCTGAGGTTGCCGCTGATCAGAGATGATGCTGTTTGTCGAAGAAACAGTATAGGTAAACCCCCAATTATCGATCACTTAAAATAACTCAAATGGACAACCATAGCCGCTAAGTGTAGGTCGAAAGTATTGCAGAAAATTCCCATTGGAGATTTCTGTAAAAGTTTCGACCTGCACAAAGCTTTTACCTGTCTAAATTGACCTCTATGATTCTTCATAGAGTGGCCGTATGAGTGATGTTTTGTTGTAATGTGTAAAATGCATTTTATGACATGTGTCAATAATTGATACACATTAGTTTGGAAAAGCAACGTACGCCAATGTAAATTAATGTCAAGCTTTTGGTTTGTATGAAAACGGTTGGCACAAGGAAAAAGATATGTTAAATATTAAATAATAATGGTTGAATAATGGATTAACGTAATGAACAACATATTGCATATAAAAAGAACAAACTTATACATAAAAGGCTACCATTGTTTACGCTGTTACCACCAACGTAAATGGTGACAAAGACTACAACGTCTACGCTGCAGGCGGTATGACATAAGCTTTAATTTCCTTTAACTTTTACAGCCGAGCTTGAAGTTATACCATTCAAGAAAGAACATTTTTGCCAATAGGATTTTACTCGCACACAGATGATTGCTTTTCACAAAGAAGCTGAAATGTGATTTAAATAAGAAGTAACGCAAAACAAATAGCATGCCGTTTTTACGATGTTGAACAACACAGTCGATAGTAGGGTTTAACTAAAACAGGACCAATTTCAAATAACTTTGTTCTTAAAGTAAGTTAAATATTTCGTGTACATATACATCTAATAGACAACGTTACAACTTGTTGAATATATATTTTACTTTGTTTCTATATGCACCGTGCTACCACTGACGCGTTTTCTAGTGGACACTTTTTCTGCGATATGGTATAACAAAGCATGGTGGCTGATTTTTAATCAATTTTCCATTACACTGTTTTTCAAATTCAAATACAGAAGATCCCGACAATTTACCAAATTAATTAGAAGTCATCACAGACAACGATACCTTTGTATACAACGAGCAAAAAAGTGATGTATCATCATCATCATCATTATAATCATTGTTATCAGTTTGATGGTTGCAATAGTACAACCAAACGTTGTTTAATAGAAAAAATACTACTACATGTAAAACTATTTATGGTATGACGCCTTCTCCCTTTCTCCCTAGTACCCTTTTTGAAAGTGTTCAATATATATTGTGATTATACGTGTTCATCATTGACGTATCGTATGCTCCGAATCAATAGAGTTAACCGATTAACTTTTTTGTTTAGTAATGATCATCGAAGTATAGTTATTCTATTCACGTTTACTTCGCTTATAATCCATAACCAATGATGTCTTCTGCACGGATTGTCTTAATCGATAACAAATATTATATTTATGAAAATGGAATTAAATTCAACCTTTGTCTTTGACCTTTAAGAAATTAAATCGAATGGGTTAGTGCCATTTAAGTCCTATGTCCCTGTTAAGGGGTACAATTCAGCTAATTTATGTTCCATATCTACATTGTTTGGCAAAATCAAATTTATGACAAGGATCGTCTGATTTGTTTAGATATTACATACATTTGGCAGCTAACTAATATCAATGTATTGCGTTAACATTTCGACACGAACCGAACATACATGTATAGAGGTGGTACGTATCTTCAGCTGGTTTCGGAAATAAGAATAGTTTAGTCTTTACTAAGACTGTGAGTTTGATAAATACCCATATGTTTAAATGAGGATACCCGTAAGTTCGAATGCAATGACTGAAAGTTGGTATCAAAGTAGCGGCTAACCGATGGTCCGTATATAAACGTATATATTGTTCAAACTCAAATTTCAACTTTAGATGTATCACTTATAGATTTTTTTTCTGGCAGTCAAACTTTTAGTGTAGGCGCAACCAATTTCAAATACGTATCTGATCTTTTTTAATACAAGTGACGCCAAGTTGCTTTGTGCATATCTAAAAAAAATCGTGTTTGGCGCTTTATTCATACAATTATCTTTATATGTGTTCTTACCAGCCAACACGAGCGATTCGATTAACCCTTCGCCTGCTAGTCGCGACTAAGGCGAATATGCAAACAGCTTGGACCATGATCAGACGCCGAGTTACTCGGCGTCTCATCTGGTTCCAAGCTCTTTGACACTCAGACAATAGGTTCACTGAATTTTAAGTAATTCGGACGATATTTGAAAATGAAGCAGACAACATTTTCAGCAGACGACAATTTTCCTAGCAGGCGAAGGGTTAAATGTAAATATCATACTCATGACAACAAGATAACAAATTAAAAAATATGTGGCAAAAGAAATCTACCTCAAAAACTACTGAAGCGATATTTTGTCACATAATACATTTTTTCCCGAGTTGCTTAGATCTTAATATTAGAGTTTGAGGTGTCACCAAGCAAACATGTCAAAAGCTCAATCTAACTGATGTTAAATACGTGTTTAAGCTCTGTATAAGTTTTACACTTGTCATAGTGGAAGTACTGGCCTGACTTTCACAAAACGACCTAAGTCGAAATCGTGCTCAAACTCGAAATTTCTATCTCAGATATTGATATCATGGAATTGTTCGTTGGTAGTTAAAATGTTAGTGTAGTGGCAAAAAAAATGAATAATGTATCCAACATTGAAATTATTAGCTTGATCGCGAACCCGACGCGAGATCCTTAGTGAAAGCTGCTCCTGATCTAAAGAAAGTCAAACAGTGGTAACACACAAGGGCTGCTGCGACACTTGGCGCACTGTCTGGTCTGTATATACAGAGTTTGTTTGAAAGAAGATCCATTTCCTAAGAGACAGGTTTAGTGACAACCTGCTCTTAGGAATTTTACGTCAGGGTGTGCACTGTATAAACATACAAAAAATCACCATTTTATGATAAAGTTTTTATCATTTCAAAATACCACGCTAGATGAAAGGGAATATAATGTCTAGGTAAACTGATTTGCAAATCAAATAAAGAATGTTTTTTCAAAATAAACTATTGTATCGTTATCAGGCTATATGATCCCACAAGAGGATAATGATTTCGATGTGTGGGTAAACAAATGGTCAAGTATGATAAAACTCCATTTTTAAAGAAACAATATTATATTGTTTTCTAATCCGTTCATAGGATATTGCAATATGAAGATATTTAAGTCTTGGTGTATGCTTTTGCAAATTAAAGTTAAAACTATATGATCCCAAATTGTATGCAGATGGTTGACGTCTCGGTAAACACTATTTGCGAATACAATAATCCAGCATGCTTCAAATAACATGCTCATATTAACTGTCTGAAGAATCCCGCAGTATGAGAAGTTTGAAGTCTAGGTATATACTGTCTGCAAAAACAAAAGATTTCCCTCTTTTGAGACAGGCTAATGCAATGTTCACCTTTCTTTAGAATCTCGAAGTATGCAAAGGAATTTGACGTCTGGATATACACTGTTAGCAAATACAATTGACCCTCTTTATTCAAGCGACATGCTCATATCATGTTTACCTGTCTGGAATCCGAAATATTAGAAGATGTATGACGTCTGGGTATCCACCGTTTGAAAATACAATAAACATCGTTTGAGAAAAACAATTGTTTTACCTAAGAGTAAAAATACGCATCATATGTAGAGAACTGTTGTCTGTTGTTAGTAACTTTTTATTTCTGGACGTTTGTTGCGAAAAGTGAGAGCTAATATTTTGCTTACAAAATGGATCCCGCCGTCATTACCTTACTTGTTATTTAACTGTTTCTGGTCGCAAACCATATTTTCGATGTTTTAAACCTAAAGACATCTTAAGGATAAATATGACTGACTAATTTAAAAGTATACCAGTACATAATTGGTCCATTTGATATACTAAATATGTTGATACATATACATGTATATTGAAAAGAAAACTTTTAGTGTGTACGCACACGTCTTGACTTCATTAGGTTAAGGATTATTTTAAAAGCTACGGCGTTTCCTGTTTTTTCCTAAATAGCTTTATGGATATGGACTCTAGTCATCACAGTTAGGGTATAAGAACTACCTGTTATTGACATAAAGGCGTTTGCTGCAGTAAGAAAAATCAAGGCGCTCGTGAGAGTTACGTTACACCAGTGTACGAGCAATTCACACATGTTCACATTGTTTTAAATAGTTTGTATAAGTATTTGTTACATACTTAATTAAATGTAATGTCTAAAATGCATACTTCCATGTGAATAAAATTTAGTTTATGAGTGTTATAGTAAATGGTCATAAATTACATGTTAACCGTAGAAAAGTGTTAATTTGGTCGCGTAGAAAAGAGCCAATGAAATTTTAAAAATATTGGTGGCCCTTATTTTTTATTACATATTTCAACAAATATTAGCATGGTCTTTTAAACTACACAGCCAAAACATTAATTTATATTTGGAAGAAAATCACTGTTACTACCGCAAATACTCAAAGTCAATTTTAGAAGAAAAAAATGCACATCATTGCATCTACTATCAATTCAAACCACTCTAAGGCACTCATTTCCAAAAAGGTGTTGATTAGGGTATGCACTGCTAGATACCTGTCAGGTCAGTATGAATGTGTTTTTGTTGATTAAGTGGCACAGCGTCTTGGCGTCAGTTCCAGCTCCAAGCTATTTGGCAAATCTGAATGTACTTATTCTACCAAAGAAAATTAATTCAATATACATAGATATGAGCAGATGCCAAAAAGTGCGGACGAAAATATTGCATACGGCAATTTTCGGAATTTCAAAGGATATGTAATAGCTTCTCTGCTTATCAGCATTTAAGTGAATTGATATAAGACAGGCTCATGCAATGCTTTATCTGACTATCCGCAGCGTGAAATTAATTTGATGTCAAGGTACTCACTGTGTGCAAATATATTAGAATACCATGTTTTAAAGACATACTGATACAATGTTTTACCTGTCTAAAGGACACCGCAGCATGAGAATGGCTTTGATGTCCTGGTACACAATATTTGCAAATCAATAAAACAACCTCATCTTTCTTTGAGAGATATGCTCATATCAGGTTTAACCTAACAGAAGGACTCTTCATCACAAGAAAGAGTTTTAGCTGGGCATCCACCGAGTGCACAAATATTTTAAACCCTGTTTCTTAAGGCACACACTCATATCATAGTTTACCTGTATATGGGATACCCCGACTAATGAATGAGTTTGACGTGTAGGTAAACACTGTTTACAAATGCAAAGAAAACTTTTTTTCAAGAGACAAGGTCTTGTTATTTCTTTAACTTAGGGTTCCTTAGCATAAGAAGGAGTTTGTCGTTTGTTTACAGACTGTTTTACAAATTCAGTACACCCCTGTTATCAAAAGACATGCTCAAATCATTTTGTCCTGTCAATATGATACCTCGGGATGAGAAAGAATTGGACGTCTGGCTATACACTGTGTGCATACTAATAAACCCCCTTTTCAAGAGACAGGATCGATTTATTAGTTTTTCGGCGGTAGCTGTATGAGATCAGTATTGACCTACATTTTTAACCAATATGAAAGTACCAGAAATAGATATATGAAGCGAAATTTCTTGACAATGGTGTTGTTATCATTCCGCCTGCAGGACATGCAAGTGATGTACAGTACACTCTTCCCGCCCCTTTAGCATTGTTCACCATTGGCACCACGTGGTAGATTTCGTGTTCATCGACATTTGGGTGGTAAGTGTACCCAGGTGTCGATGCATACGAAGTGGTGCCCTCTTTCAAACTCAATTTATTATGAATCAAATCAAAACACCAATTCTAAAGTTAGCAGCCTTAAAAATGCATTCTGTGTCTACTGTTCAAATTCCTAAAGATGTTACTAGTTTTTCTCTACTCCAACCCTCCGTTCGTATAAAACCACTTAATCTTCAATCGGCTTCATCTTTTCAT
>JAULCE010022118.1:0-14014 GCA_032359355.1 Macoma nasuta | reverse complement strand
TGATCACATATGCTATGAAACCGCTTCGCGGTTTCATAGTATGTGATCAGGTTTTTTATTTCATACCTCGATGCAAAGTTCAAAAAATCTATATTTATAATATGTTTTATTGCATCAACATTTTTTTTAAATGACAAATATTTCTGTTTGGATAAGACTGTCCCCAGGTCCTTCAGTTCAGCAACCAATGCAGAGGTTAGTGATTGGGAAATGCTTTAAATTGGAAACATAATTACATCAATTCTGAAATGTCTTGCAGAATTTTGCTTTCAATTAGACATAAAACACTGTGTATTAAAATAAAACAAATGTTTAAAAAATTATATTTTCTATTTCCCTGGTTATACGCTTCTTTTAAGTTGACAATGTAAAAAACTTCATATAAGATAAAGGGATAATTAAACTGTAAACTAGGCTGAATCAGTATGTGACTTTTGACATATATTTGTAATTTCTTCCTTTTTTTTTTAGACAGAAGATTTACTCTTCAGATGAGGACGAGGACATTTATCCCGAGGAAAATAATTCAGACTTGGTACATCATGAAGCATCTCCTGAAGTACGCAATAAAGTACCCAAAGCCCCAAAGCCACTATCTCCGCCATCGGGTGGCATTTTCAGAAAGTCGGCACCTTCCATACCACAGAGGCTGTACGAATCCTCTAATGACAATACATCTAGAGGTATGGCAAGTATAAATATGACATTATTTTTATGCCCCCACCACTAAATGAGGGGGGGGGGCATATAGGTGGGAACTTGTGCACCTGGGTATTTTCATCCAACAAAAACTAATATTTACGGAGTTATGGGCCTTGATTTAATGACAAAAATGCATTTTTGACAAAGCCCAAGTGGGGGCATCTGTGTCCTATGGACACATTTTCAAGTTTTATCCATTTTACATGAAAGCAAGCTTTTTTTTTTCATTTGCAAATACAGGATAAAAAACAATGCGGGTCTGTTATTAATTGGGATGTGTTCAATCGTTAGCAGTGTATGTCCTGTTGGAGCTTTTAAAGGAAAATGGCATGACAGACAGTGTGTTTATGACATACCAGGTCTATAATAGTAAAGAAACCATACAGGACTGTTGTCTGATTCAGTGATTTGGGTCTACTTTGTTTTCAAAGGCACAAATTAGCTCTTCTATGGAATTCATACTGATTATTTATATATAAGACTCTTACTTGACTGTCCTCTATGAATATTTAACATAAGAATAATAATATTGTTTGATAACATGAACATGAGACTTAGGCTAGACAGATTTGAATTGCAAACAGTGCAGACCTTGATCAGAGGTTTTCTTCTTGAGCGCGCTGGTCTGAAAATATTAATTTGTCATAATTTAGCCTCTTATTGAAAAAATAGGCACTTCAATGTCTGGTCGAGTCTATTCATGTTTTGACACTCATCAGTGGAAGAATGTTCTGTCTTCTAGCCCTTCAAACATGCTCCTAGAACTTTATAATTTGCAGGGAAGAGGCGACCCCTGACCTGGATCTACACTATGCAAATGATCTAGAAGTGCCACTTTTGGCTAATCATAGACATATATATTTTTTTAAAGTTTCAGTGTTTACTTTTTAGCTTAACTATTCAACAAGTATAGAGAGATAGTGGACTTGTCCTCGGGTATTGGCGTCACACCTTGGTTACAGTTTTGCCTCCATCCTCACTGACAGATATCATGCATTTAACTCACGAAATACTTCAACATTAGATTTATTTGAAACTTCATTGAAGGGATCAGGGACCTCACACAATCATTTCAATTAGGTATCTTTCGACTGAATATTGTATGAGTTAATAACAGGTTTGATTTGATAATTTATTGACGTGATCAAGACCTTACACAATCAAATTAGAGAACTTTTGGTGGAACAGTTATGAATTATGTCCCCTTCTGTTGACTAAGTAGAAAGTCGGTTTAAACTTTTGAATACAAATTGCGATTATGCATATAACTCATGAAATATGTAAGAATTTAATCTAAAGCATCATTGAAATGATCAGGGACTTTTTTCACACAATCAAGTTAGTAACTCATAATTGAATGTTTTTTTAATTATTTTCGTTTTTAGAAAAAAAAGTTATTGTGATATCCTTGGCATCGTCTATGTCCCAAAACTTTAACCTTACCTCATAACTCAAAAAAAACGTTCAACGTTTTCAAATGAAACTTGGTACACATGTTCCTAATAAACAGATACCTTTACAATATCACATTACTCAGTCTTTAATAATTACTAGGTTTAGTAGGTTATGCCCCTTTTTGGACTTAAAAACAAGAGTTAGACGAGGGTGGTTTTGACTTAGACATTATAGCTTTGTTTCCAATTCAGTGACAGATTTGCGAATAGTCGAGCATGCTGTCTTCCAACTGTTCTTGTTTCATGAAACTCAATAGTTATATATATTATTAATGCTTTGCCTCTTCTTTCAGATGAACCTAGATCTCAGACGTCTCCTTTCATCAGGCTGGGAAACCCACTCTCAATACCATCAATTAGTCAGGGTACACCAAAGTCACAGCCCTCAACTTCTGGCACCTCTGTAGGTAAGATATTCAGTAGGCTTTCACAGTCAGCTGTACAACTACATTACTTATGTGGATCAGTGTTTGATGTTAGCCCTTCTGGTGTTATGTATTTGCAGAACCGGATTAGACGGCTTGATCTGTTATTCATGAATTATGATACGTCAGTTTCTGTACCAGCTATATCTTCACCTCTGCTTGAGAAGTGTTAATGTTTAATTTCCTTCATATTTCTGTTTGCCATATCCATAGTTATCTTGGCACAGAGAAGTTCTTCAGCATAGAGCACATTTTGGTCTATGCATGTTAGTTCTTGTCTTTGAAATTGTTGAAATTGCTATAAAACAGCTTGTTTGTGCAAAAAAGTCTACATTTCAAAACAGATCTTCACCAAACTTGTACAGTTGTTAGATATCTATGAAAAGGACTAAACGAACCAAGCCAGTAGAGCACAGGCCCTCATGGGCCTCTTGTTTACACACTACACATGGTATGTATTGGTTTTTACATACACAACATGATTCTTATTCGCTCAATTGTATCGTACACGCTGAACCAACAGCATGGCGTACGTGAAAACTGTCGCGTGATATAATTTAATTCAAAGTACAAAATTATAGAAACAAACAATCTTACGAAATATCCAGGTAAATGATGTGTAAGTGCAATGTTATTTCACTTGGAAGAGGGATTTTCCACGGCGAAATTTCACCGTGTGTCACGAGGGAAATTTCGCGGTGGAAGAAATATTATCGCGCGCGGCGATTAGGGAGGATTTTCTGTTGCCTTTGACCAATCTCGCCGTTGCGCGAAATTTCTGATCGCGGCGTCGAGCGTTTATTGAAAAAATCGCGCGAGCTGTACTGTACTTGGTAGATGTATTGGTCATGACCAGCAGATGAACCCTATTGATTTTGAGGTCAGTGGGTCAAAGCTCAAGGTCAGTGTGACCTTTACATGAAAAACAGTTTCTGATCAATAACATGAGAACTCTTTGACCCAGGACCTCATACTTGGTTGGCTTATTGATCATGACCAGCAGATGAACCCTATTGATTTTGAGGTCAAAGGTCAAGGTCAGTGTGACCTTTACATGAAAAACGGTTTCAAATCAATAACTTGAGAACGCTTTGACCCAGGGACCTCATACTTGGTAGGCTTATTGGTCATGACCAGCAGATGAATCCTATTGATTTTTGAGGTCAGTGGGTCAAAGGTCAAGGCCAGTGTGACCTTTATACATGAAAAATGGTTTTTGTTCAATAACTTGAAGGCGTTGACCCAGGGACCTCATACTTGGTAGGCTTATTGGTCATGACCAGCAGATGAACCCTATTGATTTTGAGGTCAGTGGGTCAAAGGTCAAGGTCAGTGTGACCGTAAGCTGAACAAAGGTTTTCTGATAGTCCATATTTTATTTAAGTGTCCAAATCCTACTAACAATTTGGCTCCCACAGGGGCATAAATGTTTCGCAAACATCTCTTGTTATTTTATCGGATGATCAATATCGAACTGTTCTAAGAGTTCGGCATACGAAAAATGTAGTAGGAATACATTTCAAAATTCGATCCAACGGTCGAAATCCCGGCTTATTGTGGCAAACATTTGATAGAATATACGTTATTTTTGAATATACAAAGGTTACCTGCGATAACATAACATTATTATCCCCACTTTTTAAAAAAAAAATGGGGATATTAGAATCCTCTCCGTCTGTCCGTTTTAAGGCCAAATAAAAAAATATGTCTGGTTCCTGTGACATACTTGAAAAAAATAGGGACGGTAGGTAGGGAAATCTTTTTTTTTTTTTTTTTTCTTTTTTCCTTAGGTAGTGATACGGACATATATATAGGTCTGTTGTAATGGTTGATTTCTTGCTTTGTTGCTTACTAATAACCTTTTTGTATGTTCATCATGTAAAGAAAGTTGAGCAGTATATTAAAGGTAACAAATTAAGAAAAACAAACAAATAAAAACTGCAAACATGTCAAATTTCAAACAAAAAAGTTTCCATGACTGTAATACTTTACACTTTTGAATTATAGCTCTTGGGGGCATACAAATACTTGCATTTATTGATATTTACATTCCCTATGTAACTTCCCTAAATGAACCTATGCGATTTTTTACATTAAATATCTAGAGAACATTGTGTTTTCAAACTAGATTTATCCAGTTTGCCGTGACACCAATCAGAACACCTCGGTCAGCTTGTCTATGCCATCTGATTGGCGCAGCCGAAATTAGACCCCAGGAGTAACGGATGGCCCTGACGTCATATAGACGGGAAAAGCATGCCCGCGAATGGCTTCCCCATGCCACCGCTCTTCCGAATTACGGACGCGAATGTCGTGTTAATAAGATGCAATGGGAATTCTTAGAAGATAATCCAATAAATAGACTATTATTCTTTTGGTGTAAGTAGAAATAATATTAATGATAATATAAATATTAAAAATAAACGCCTTCTCGCTACAGTTGGCGTGCAAAGTTTACGTAAACACCTTTGGGGTTTACGTAATTTTCACGCGACCCGTTGTAGTTCATATCCCCGTTGAACTGAAGTGAGAAGGCATTCATTTCTTAATTTAAATCCTATATTGCATTAATATACCCTTTAACGGCAATCGTAACATAAAAAAAAAACACCCCGATTTCTACACGGACACTACTATCATTTTGTTTACATTATACAATGCTTTCAATTTCCTTTACCAACATTATATAATGAAATACCGAAGACAGCGTTTGTAATAAAATTGGAATTATTGCAGTAAAAATACAGGTACTAATGCAACACCCACATAATCTTTAAGATCAACATCACTGAAAAATGTGAAAAATGTGTCTTTTAGAACAAGTAAAGAGACATTTTTTCTTGTGACCCAGCTCTTTTTGTTTTCACTATAGGTTAAAAAAATTTCTTTCGAAACATATATGTATGCATGAATGTATAAAATAAAACAAAGATGCACAAATACTTGCATTTTAAATAAAGTTACACTTATTGACTGGTAATGATGTTTTTGTTTTTTGTGTGCAATGCACATGCCCTAAACATTTGCATACAAAAACCTTTAATAGTCTAGAGATTTATTGTAAATTTCTTGAAGCTCCTTCAAAGTGTCAGGTCCATAGACTACTTTTGATTTAAATGAATTGAATTCAGCATGTGTATTCAAATTAATGAAACTATTGGAAATATTTTTTTCCATCAAACCCTATATGAAAACTGTCATAGAAATTAGGATTTTTTTCTTGTAACCATTCTACATTTTCACTAGCCCGGATAAAAATAGTTCAATATTTCACAACATATGTCAAGAATAGGGTTGGACACCGGTACCTGGTATCGGTATGGTATCGAATAATCACTTAAAAATGAACCGGTATATACCATTTCGTAACGAACCGGTCCCAGAATCGATATTTCCATACAATAAAACTGACATTCTACTCAAACTCTAGTCGAAATACAGCAGGCAATCTGCAAATATAGGCAGTGTTCGACACTAACGGGATCAGCGCTCAGATTTTCCGTCGGGACCCCACCCATTGCTACTCAGGAGTTCCGTCAGGAACCCTATTTTATCCTACGAGCAAGTTTACAGAAAGATGTATGCCACTGCTGGCCCAGTGTGTTAAACATCATTCAGTTTTATGTTGTAGATCTCCTATATTTTTCCTTTGCATAATTCACAAAATTCGCTCAAAATGATCACATATTTCCCAGTCAGATCGAGATGTCAATATTTGGCGTTTTAACGCATCTATTTATAGATATGTATTTTGTTGCACTATGTTTATCAGCCAATCGTTATTAGGTCTATGAGTTTCTTGAATGGCGCAGGTGCATTGCGCATCTATTTATAGAACACTTGCGTATGTCCGGGATTTCCCTCGGAATTTCGTCATGCGTAAGGAATAATAATGATCAGAGCCGTAGATAAGCGGCGTAATTGTGTAAGTTCCTGAATACACTGACCAACGCATGCAATGAATTTAAAACGGAAGATTGCCAAAACCCTATTAAGAACAGTAGAGTACTAAATTATGAGCGTTACAAATTAAAATAACATTTAAAAGCTTCTATAACTCACAAATACGTACAATGATTTTCGTTCAGTAGAATTGAATAATTATGCATATGCGTGCCTTGTTTTTCCCGCAAAAATGTTTCTTCCAATTCGTCACAGTTTAGTAGACAATTAATATTCGATTAGGAATGATGTCTAGTAGTTTAAGCATATTGAAAATCAAACAATGTCATTCTCAACTCAGTCTGCAAATATTGTGTTTCTAGACTTCAAGCTACACAAGAAAAACCGACGTATGTACAATCAGGTGAGACACGCACATGCCAGAAACTTCGCCTGTCATGTAAACTCGATCTTTCTATATGCATTTAATGAAGATGTTCTTTTTATAAGAACTCTTCTTATTGTGCAAAACATTTAAATATATAGATGCCGCATCCCTAAAGAAAACAAATTAAATTATACAATGGATTTATAAATTTTTTTATCTGGATCATACGCATCAAGTAACGTTAATTCAAACAGTAGAGCTTTGTTGTGGGTCGGTAGATGCATGCGTATTGATATAAAATAACACAATACTTGGTATGATCTGGTTATCCTTTGAGTTTGGTAATACGGGACATATAAAAAGGGGAAAAGGTGAAAAAAGTGAAAAAAGTAAAGACAATGGTTTGAAAAAAAGTGTTAGAAATGAAGCATTTGCTGATTATAAGCAAAATGCTTCATATCTCATAATTTTTTCAAAGTTCATCTGCTACATAGGCACCAAAAGGATTAAAAAGAAACAATGTAATACTAATAGCCAAATGCAATATTATAAGATGTATTTGAAAAATATGTTGATTTTTTAATTGTTTGATAGTTTAAATAAAACATTCCTTTACAGGATTTAAATGTTCTTAAATGATATCATCCCATATGAAAATATTTGAAACGTTGCATTTAAAGTTTTAACGGTTGTTAATACTTACCAAGTTACCAGAATATTGATGATTATATGAACTAAAAAGCACAATACACTCTACGGAATTATACCAGATATTTCTTTACTTCCAATGCTTTTTTGTTTTATTCATTCTCTTGTTCCATGTACAGAACTGAATGTGTGTATGTCACCCTAAAACTTTTAAAACAAAGAAACTGTTAGATCTTAATCCACCAAATTTAAGTCAGATGCATAAATTGCTGCTGTTCTACTTAACACACCATGGTAGAATATAAAAAGAACATATCTCAAAATCAGGTGCTAATTAGTTCAATGTCTGGAAATTAATTTTATTTGTCACTCGATCAATATTTTCTTTACGTTTAATGTTATTGCTGTAAAATAAAAAGAAGACATGTTTAAGCAGATGATTACGTACATAACAGACTTTTTTTAATTTTAGGTACATATCAACTCTTACTCCATATGCACACTTATTTAGATTCATTCACATTATGAAAGTATATGACAAATAGGAAGATATCGTAGGTAGAGGAACATGACAATTTTGAATTTTCAAAACAAATGGTGATTGAAGTATTTGCACATTACATGCAAATGCTTCATTTCCCACTATGTTTTCAATAGTCTTCTGCTTGAGTTAAATGTTGTGTCTATGGGGTAAAGGGTTAAAGAAACTTTTCCTTTTATAAGATATTAGATTTGTTCTAATGGAGTACCAAGTGAAGTTTTTGAGCATTTTAGGCAGCTGGGGCATGCCAACATCAGTTAAACCTCTCTAAAGCAGCCACTCTATAAACAGGTAAAGTTTGATTCATTTAAGGAATGAAGAGATTTTATGAACTTTGCATCGAGGTATGCAATAAAAAACCTGATCACATACTATGAAAGCGGTTTCATAGAATATGTGATCAGGTTTTTGATTTCATACCTCGATGGAAAGTTCCAAATATCGATGCATTCCTTATAATTTAGGATTAAAAATAGTGAATAATAAAACAATACGGTATGTTACAACGTTATTTTCAAGTCACTTGTTTACCAGCAAACTGACGTTTACCAACAAAATGATGTCGACGTCATCGCGCTTGCATTCTATTATGTTATCATTATTGAACTAAAAAACATTGACCAATCAACAAAAAGCAATGGAGATGAAAACAAACAAAACTAAATTATTTGTATATGATCTGGATGAAAATTGTTGACAAATTAAAAAATATGGGTAAGATTAAATTTGGATTAAAAAGGGGTGACTTTGAATTTAGACATGATAAACTATTTTGGACGTATAGGCATGGAATCAGTGGTTCTCTACATCACCAATTTTCATGTTACTATAATTTATAACCTTTATGATTGAATGTGAATTACAATAGAAATTGAAGATATACAATAAATGTAGTCACTAGTTCAGATTTAATGCAGACTCAACGTCTTACTCAGATGATAATACTGTCAATTCAGTGCTTTTGAAATCCATTATATCAGCCTAGAAATGACAAAGTAATAAATATTTCAAAACTGTGAAGACCAATTCAGCAGCCTCTATGAATTAAAGCAGCCTAACCAGGCTTGAATGTGTTTAAACAGTAGCTCGTTGTAAGTATAAGAAAGGCAAACATACTGATCTTGGTCTTAACTTCTGCAAAGTAATTATAATTTTTGTTATTGCATGGTTAAACAATTTTTTTAATAAACTGTAAAATTAACATATTATAATTACAGTTTGTCTAAGCTACTGTTTTATCCCACAACTGGACATCATTGTATCATTAAAAAGTGTTGTATCATAAGAATCCGTTGCCAGTAACAATCAGTCTACACTGTTAACTAAACTAAAATATGTTCCTAGGGGAAAGCTAAGTTGAAACACTGCTTCCTTGCCGATTTGCCCGGCAACAGGTTACAAATGAAACCATCTGTGAAAACACACCATGAAGCTAGCACGGTCATTAAGGGCCCCGTATCAATTACCCCTGCTGAGATTCTAACAGTTCCCTAAAATTTATCTGACCACTGCACTTGCTAAGATCTGAGCAACGATTTTGGCATCTTTCCTACCAGTGAATACATGGACGTGGTATCAGTATCGGAATCGATAAAAAGACCGTATCAGTTTGTTGGTATCAGTATCGGTATCGGATCGGTTCGTCCTTAATGATATCCAACCCTAGTCAAGATACAATTTTTTGGAAACTCGAAATCATTTTGAGAAAATCACAAAAAATCATCTTCCGTCCTTTGGGGTTGTCAGATGGAGTTCAAGGACCTCACTTGTTTAAAATTGTTGTGTCCCTTGTAGGGGGTTCAAGACATTAACTTTATCAACAAACCTATGGAAAAGGTTTTTTCACTTTTCTGACTAGTTTCATGCCCATGCTTTTTCTGTCCTCACACAAATCCTTTTTGAAAATTTGATATGTTTTTCGAAACATTCTGTGACCAAAATATCATGATTTTATCATGCTGTAGAGTATCAAAAATATACAGATGCATGACTGAAAACAGCCATGGTCTAAAAGAACAGATTTCATAAAATTTCGGCATTGAAATGTACAGGGCGTCCAGAAAAGACTGATTCTCAACATTTCGATAATCAGCATTTCTCAATCAAATCTAATAGTTTCTCTCTTTAAAATAGCTTTCAAAGATGAGCCTATTTTTGTACCTTTACATAAAGTTTGGAAGAGAAATAGAAATAAGTTTTTTGTCATTTCCCTCGCTTATCTGGAACATGTAATTCCCCAACATCCCGCTACATTCACTTTGCTTCACAATTGTGAAAAAGTTGTTTTCCTTACAAAAGTGGATCTGGTAATTGACCCATTCTCAATAACGAAGGTTCTTGTGACTCAGCGTCTGAACCTGATCCAAGATGTAAGACAATTGACAAATAATTCCAACTCCGTTTTACGTAATTGGTATGAGGTAAACTAAGCACAGGATGACATTTTAGCAGACGTTGAAAGCAGTGTCATTATTTAGGACATGCTTGCATGGTCTTTTTATTCAAATGAAATACAGTACGACTGTTGGAGGGAGTCGACTGTTGGAGGGAGTCGGCAGAACAATCCTGTCATTGTGTATCTCTCCCAAAAACGTTGTCTGCTGATTATTTTTGTCAGACTACTTTAAGTTGAACACAAATTTCTTAACCTGGTTAACTGATCCAGATCACAGCTGTTTGAAACACGTCAAATTTGTTCACCCAATATGTTATGCAATTTAAATGACGTTGACAAATTAGTGAAATTACAGAGACGACAGTTTAAGCAGACACATTTTGCAGTTGGCTTGATTAGACGCGTGGGCCAGTGAACTTTCTCTGGCGATTGAAAGAAACTGTTCTATAAATGGTGTCTGTTTAATATTTTGTCTGCCAAATATTGATTTTTACGCCAAACTGTGTAATTCTGAAAGAATATGCTTGAGTGTAAAGCAACGTACATATTGGTCAGAAATTTATCCTATGTCAATTTTCTATTTCACCAATGAAAATATTGACCTAGCTTTAAGCAGACCACATTTCTTGAACGAGATAACCTCAGGTCCTGACTTGGGGGAAGTTTTTTTAACTGCCGACGCTCAGATTTCCCGCGGCTGTAAACAGAGCGACAGTGCACAGCAGAAAAATCAATAATGGGTTTATGTGTATCACTCAGACTCTAGGTGGATTGTGTAATACATGGATTAAGACAATGTGTCAAGGCGTTGCTCTACCGCGTGACTTAAACAGGCTGAACCTTGCTAATTAGAATTATGTGAGTGATGCGATTTGCCCCTATGTTTGGTATCCTATTTGGCTCAAAATTTTACCGATAGAGGCAAAAAAAAGTATAGAGTCTGCGAAAAAAATAGGGTCGGTCGGGTCACCGGAACCAGACATATTTTTTTTTGATTTGGCCTAAGGCTCGTTATTCTATCTCCTCCTAAACCGCTTGACCGATTTCTTTCATATTTGGTGTATGAACTACTCACACCATGACTAGGTGCGAAAGCAACGTTTCATTTTGATCCGATCCCAGGGGGCTGGGTGCGGCAGGGTCAAAGGTCAAATAGTCGAACATTGCTCGTTATTGTATCTCCTCCCAAACCGCTTTACCGATTTCTTTCATATTTGTCATATGAACTCCTCACATCATGACGGGGTGCGAGAGCAACGTTTCATTTTGATCCGACCCCAGGGGGCTGGGTGGGGCAGGGTCTAAGGTCAAATAGTCAAAAATTGCTCGTTATTGTATCTCCTCCCAAAGGGCTTGACCGATTTGTTTCATATTTGTCATATGAACTCCTCATACCATGACGGGGTGCGAGAGCAACCTTTCGTTTTGATTTGACCCCAGGGGGCTAGGTGGGGCAGGGTCAACGGTCAAATAGTCAAACATTGCTCGTTATTGTATCTCCTCCCAAACCCCTTGACCGATTTCTTTCATATTTGTCATATGAACTTCTCACACTATGAAGGGGTGTGAGAGCAACGTTTCGTTTTGATCCAACCCCAGGGGGCTGGGTGTGGCAGGGTCAAAGGTCAAACAGTGCTTGTTATTGTATCTCCTCCCAAAGCGCTTGACTGATTTCTTTCATATTCGTCATATGAATTCCTCACACCATGACAGAGTGCAAGAGCAATTTTTTTATTGATCTGACCCCAGGGGGCTGGGTGGGGCAGGGTCAAAGGTCTAATAGTCAAACATTGCTCGTTATTGTATCTTCTCCCAAAGCGCTACACCGATTTCTCTCATATTCGTCATATGAACTCCTCACACCTTTATGGGGTGCGAGCGCAACCTTTTATTTTGGTCCGACCCCAGGGGGCTGGGTGGGGCAGGGTCAAAGGTCAAATAGTCAAACATTGCTCGTTATTGTATCTCCTCCTAAACCGCTTGACCGATTTCTTTATATTTGGTGTATGAACTCCATACACCATGACGGGGTGCAAGAGCAACATTTCATTTTGATCCGACCCCAGGGGGCTGGGCGGGGCATGGTCTAAAGGTCAAATAGTCAAATATTGCGTGTTATTGTATCTCCTTCCAAAGTGCTTGACCGATTTCTTTCATATTTGTCATATGAACTCTTCACACCATGACCGGGTGCGAGAGCAATGTTTCATATTGATCTGAACCCAGGGGGCAGGACAGAGCAGGGTCAAATAGTCAAATATTGCGAGCTTTGTATCTTTTCATAAATTGCTTTACGGATTTCTTTCATATAAGTTATATGAACTCCTTAAACTAAAGTCCTATATATTGTCGCAAATTTGACCAGGGTGTGGGGAAGGGGGGATCAAGATATTAAACATTGCCTGTTATTGTACTCCTTATCTGCTTGACCTTTATCTTTCATAATAGGTACATGACCTCGTCAGTGACAGTCGTCACATGATGATATGGTGCATGAGCACAATTTCTTTCTTCTCTGAGCCTAGGGGGTATGGCATGGTGTGTTCAGTGTCAAACAATGTCTGTCATTTAATACCCTTAAAACTTATTTTTTATTTCTTCCATATTCGGTATATAATCTATCAAGATGGTGGCATGTAAGAGCAATATTTTGTTTAACTCTGACCAAAGGGGGATGGGGAGGGCCAAGTCGGAAAGTGGGGATTTGCGATGGCGTGCCATCGACTGAGTTCTAGTTTCGTTTTACCGTAGGTAACAAGAACATGTTCTTTTTCTAGACTAGAAGAGTGCATTCGAATTGCACTTATTCTCACACATTCGCAGAGACTTACAGCTACCTAAGCGTTTCCGCTTTCACTTTTGGTGTAGGAAAATCAGCTATGAAAGTATGTTTGAATGCATTCTTTGACAGTTTTGAACAGTTTTACAGGGAGAACAAAAGTCTGACTTGAAAAATTGAATGTTTTCTGATACTTTTAGTATACTTAGAGAATTGAAACTCGTCATAATGAACAGACACTTTGTTGAAAATTCTAGCTAATTTTTCGAGGACTGGCACATCATTGCGATGCAGTCCCATGCTTTTTATTATGACAGGATGATCATTATATAACATGCTATCATATTGCCTCTCTGCCTTAGAGTTGATTCCTTGCTATTTGTTGATGAGAAAGAAATACATTGAATTTGTAAACTTATCTAATTAATCGATTTTGAGTCCTTACGTCGGCGATCGTCAAATTGGGTCATCGGCCGATCAAAATTCGATAATCGCCGATTGTTGGCCCAACACTATGGAAAGGGCTTATAAAAAGGAGATTATTTTATACCTGTTATTGTTAAATTGTAGAGTCTGACAAAATACAAACACTTTGGTGCAGTTTTAATGATTTTTATAGCTCTACTGGCCAAATGCCAGAAGAGCTTATGCCGTCACGTGTTGTCTGTTGTCCGTGCGTCCGTCCGTCCGTAAACAATGGTTTGTTTATGCTCTAAAGTCTTTAGTTATGATTTAATCTCAATCAAACTTATACAGCAGTTAGATATCCATAAGAGCTCGGTTCCTTTCGAAAACCAGCC
>JAULCE010022007.1:0-14017 GCA_032359355.1 Macoma nasuta | reverse complement strand
TCTGAGTATTTTGTACAAGACGGTGAAAAATGATTTAGGAATTTTGCGCATTCACATTATAAGCTCTTGATACTGTGTAGGTGTACTGTGAATTTGTGATACATTACAATGATTTTCAAAATGTAAGTTTATCAGATCAATAGGGTCTTTGGATTTTATATGTATGCATGCAAATATATTGCATGCTCTACTAAAACCATGCACTAAAACTATCCAATTCAAGCCCCAGGCCTACAGTGCTTTTCAGCACTTTGATTAATGCTTTGTTATCGGAATCACAACAACTCCGTTGATTTGCATTTGAGAACCCCCATAAGAAAGAATAATGGGTACACCTTGAACAAAGCTTGCCGCTTAGGTCAGTTTCAATGAATCGCTTTAAGTGTCAGGTCGTTTGCCGTATACTTCTTTTACAGAACAAGTCATAGGTTTCCGCAATAATAGAAAGACATTGTACTCGGGCAGATAGCTGATTTAAAATGGGATTTATCAAAATTTAAACGATAGTGCATTAACATGATTATGTCAAAAGTGGGCTAGGAGGTGGAGAGGGACATGTTTTCGGATTATGTTTCTTTGAATTTTAAAGATTGGATCTTTCGGAATTGCCGTCAGTCGAACTTTTTGTTGATTATTTAAATTGTTGAATTTGTTAACCTGCTTTGAAATTAGATCAGACGCCAACTAACTATGAGTTTTATCTAAATTTAAGCTGGAATTATAAAGGCATCACATCTGTAATGGTTTTCATTTGTATTTATCTTGTAGATCGAGCTTTCTAGACGGCGCGCCCTTGATTACATGTCTAATGTGCTGAGCGAATTTCTAAAATTAGTTCAACATACGTCGCGTTATATGCAAGCAAGCTTTGACCAATAACAACTGCCGTGCAAAAAAACAATACCTGTTCGGGTATCTAATACACGAACACTTACTAGGCAGTTCTTGCAGAGTTAACGTCATTATGCAAGCACCTCCCCCTTAGATACCATTACAGCAGTGCATGTATTCGATTTAAACTTTGAAAAATCCTATAGTTAAACGCCAGAGCCATGGTACAAGAGTTTTTCATTGACTAACAGAGATAAATTCCTGAATTCTGATAAGCCTTTTCACAATATGATTTACGTGCTCTTTTATTTAAGTTAGACAAGGGGTTAATAGTAATGACAGTTTTGTAGTGGTACAAGATCCTGAATTTGCAATGAAACGCGCTTTGTATGGTGTTGTATGGTATCCAGTACATTGTTGGGAGCTTGTGTTGTGTAATTTTCACATCAACTCTCAGTTGTTCACACTTCGAACATGTTCTGATACTATTGAACGCTCAGACATCTGCATAGAAATATATGACTTGGTATTTATAATTTCCTTAGACAAAACATCAATATAATGTAATTGTCATAATGATGATCACATTATAAGTTGCTTTATCAGTGAAAACATAAACATATTTAGAATGTAGATCTTGAAGTCCTTTCTTAAAATGGCGGTACGAAGTTCGAAGAAGATTTTCGTTGGACTGTAGAAAACATTACGTTTTTCTATAATACCAAATACTTGCTTCTTTCATTCTGAAAGAGCATTATACTCGGCATGTTCTTGACGACACCATTTATTACAAAATTGTGTAGGGCCTCTGCATTGTAAGTACGGCAGGAGTCAAAGTCTATAATAGAAGGTAATCTTAATTTCGGGCCTTCTACAAGTAACTTCCAAATACGTTTATCTTTGATGATGTCAAAATTGCCAGTAATTATGTGGCCAACCGGAGAGTAGCAAAATTTGGAAGATGCACACTCACAACTGGCCGGTAAATCTTCCTTAATCTTTAAATCTGAAACAATTGTTATTGTAATTGAAAATAACACTTCTGATAGACTTGTTATTTTTATAGCAGATGATTGGCGGCTCTGTATTTTTAAAGTACTTGGGACTAGGGTCGATGACATTTTCATCTCTAAATATGCTTTGTAGGTCAATGAAACCAATGCCTTTGTTTATGAAAGGAATTTTAAAAAAGGTTCTTGTATGGTTAGATAATGTATCAATATGAGGTCTGAGAGCACTGGGTAAAACTTTGAACTAAAGAAGCAATACCATTGAGAGGATCGTTGCGAAAGAAAGAATATTTTATCAGCCTGCTCGTCAATCGACCTTACAGCTGATATAGATAAAGAAGAAAGCAGAGATCGAATGACAACTTTGACAGATGCTCAGCGTAAGTTATGAAGATCCAAAATAGACATCTTAAGATGCGATTTTCGTTTTACATTTCCATTTTTACGAATGCCATGAGACCTTGATTTGCGTTTTCTAATAGAAAATAGAAAATATGTTTATAGTAGGATCTTTAGAAATGTCTCCCATCTAATGAATATTGTCATACAAGCCTAAAGGAAAGGGGGTTGGTAAGTTTTTGATCCATTTAAGTTCAGCAATTAACCTAGATTTCGATTTGAAACTATTTGTGGTAGTACTGTCATAGGATATGTTTTCTACAGTCTAACAGTCTCGTTTTGCTTATTGCCAACCAGTGCACTGAATGCTTTCAATTCGAGTGTCGTGACCTTTGTTCATTCTATATAAAAGAATAGATGCTTATTACAGAAATCAGATAGAAACGTGGAAAATATTGATGCAAGGATATGATTGTGTCAGTATTTCTAATCTGAAAGTTTATCTCAAAAGGTTTAGTTGTCATATACAACAATGCTTTACAATAACTAAAATTACTACGATAAGATGTTTCTTATCACAACACCATCCATTTTCTTGAGTTAATTTCCTCGTGTTTTCGAGTAATAGATGTAGTAGTTTGATATTCCCTACAAGCTCTACTCTGCCACATTTATCGCCATTACATTCTTCTCCGGAAGATGAAATGTACCCTTGGGAATTGAAATTCGAAGAAACCTAACAAACAACGATTTTTAAAACCCTCGAGTCAGGCCGATAAACTTGCTAAAGTTACTCAAGTGGCTGTAAATTACCCAATTGTTCACTTCTTCTATCCAAAGTTAATTCATGCCACATTATTCAATATACATGGAATGTTAACAAGCACCTTGAGGCGTTTGGTCAACTCTTTTACAATGAATTTTGATCAACATTGAAGTGTTTTTGGCGACAGGAGTTTTAGCTTTCGTTATCGCTCCTCTGAGAAAAGAGTGTTAACCGTATCATAATAGTTTAAGCGTTAGTAGTAACAGTAGTATATAAATGACTAATCATCAATAACAAGTTTCAGAATATATTCTTTTACAATAGTTTCTCTGTTTTTCAAAGGACAAAAACACAGTTTAAAACGTTCTGCCATATCAGGGAAAATAGGCTCGACCCTGGTCGATGTGTGTTTGATATAGAACACGATTTGTACATTGTTTGTTAACGTCATCCATGAAATCAACGTATCCAACAGTTTGAGTATAACCAAAAGCAACCTTAATTTATTATACGATCTAATAATTAAAGGTGATGTTGTTCAAAGTAAGTTTTTTGGGACAGTAACACATGAAGAACGACGAAACACACACGAAAGTTGACGTCAGCTAGTGAATGATAAAAATGACATTGTAAACATATTGGAGGGAACTTTTGTAATTAACTGATAACAAGACTACACATTCCCAAAGCATTTTATAGTTACATTGATTATTTCTGATATCAAATGTTGAAATGTATTAGACAACAACACACCTTTCATACAGTATATGATCATTATGAAAATATGATGTATTGTCGCTTACTGCAATGTGCGTGTAATAAAGGTGTGTATAACAACAGTTAACAAAACCTGAAAATATATTATTTCTTCTTTAAATGTAGTTAGTTGATGTTGCCCTCGCACATCAAGACGATACAGTCTTTATTATTAGTATGATCTTACGCAAATAATAATCTGTTTCTGAACTGTTTATTAACAATTTCACTACTTACCTCGAACCATAGTGTCATATGCAAACAGCTTAGATCGAGATTGGACGCCTCCGCATCTCATCCGGACCCAAGCTGTTTGACACTCAGCCAATTATTTTGCCAAAATTTGAGTTAATCTGTAAAGATTGAAAATGAAGCCGACGAAATATTGCGCTCACGAAGAATTGCTTCGTGCAGTGAAGGGGTTAAAAATTTCAAATACTGAGGTGGACGCCGTTAGAGAAGTATATGTGTCAAAATCGGCCGACATAAGAAAAACAATTAGTGATTGTTGATGAAATTATGATCTCCAATAATTCATGTATATTTTGATAAATTATGCAAACCAATATTCAGCTTACCGCAGAAAGTAAATCAATGAAATGCTGATAGATAATAACAAAATTGCTGTCAAGCACATCACATCTTATGTGTTAAAGATTTATTTTAAAGTATTAAGAGTCAGTATTTTAAACAACTTATAGAACTGCTTTCTAAGTAATTGAATGTTACAATTTTATATAGTCTCATAAAAGTAAATTATCATTTCTTCTTGAATATAACGATATTGCCCCTTAGTAAACTGAAAGGCAAAACAAACGCAGTGAAATATTGTCCCGCTATTTGATATAAGCAGATATGGATTGATTAATAAAGAAATACTCCCAATAAACAACTACTGATACTTTTTTTAATTTCGGTGAAGCTAAAACATAAAAGATACCATTATAATCTTCAGTCATTTCAAATATAATTTGAGCGATGATTTGTGAAAAAGGGTGAAATAAGGAATTTTTCATCCTGATAAATACATACAACTCTAGAGGGTTAAACCAAACCATAATATAACGATACATTTCCAAGAGTGTTCGCTTCTCAGAAAAATAATTAGATGCTGTGGTGTAAAATGTAAAAGTGCGCGGTCTTAAAACGATTGCGAAAGTCACAACCTTGGATTGATTATCAGACTACGGATAACGGTGTAGAAAAGAAAATGGGTTTCTACTAACTAAGGATAGTCGAAAGAACAAATAATTTTAACCGTTTGAAGGAACAGTAATAGGCAAATCATATTTTATTAATTATGGAAATCGAACTGTTTAAATATGAACAAATTGGTATGAAATGTTATTATGCTTAAAACAACCTACTTTAAATTTGCAATGAGGAAGTGCAAGTGATTAAAACATGTTTGTTTTATTCTTCCGAGCACATTTCAAGTGTTTATCACTTTTAATAATTAATAATTTCTATACAATGATAACACGACCAGATGAAATTGTTTATTAGACAGTTCTGCTAAACGTTTATTCATTCAACATGTCACACAATCCGACACGTCATTGGTATTAGTAGTGAAAGAAACAGGGTGTCAACAACCAGTTTACAAAGTTAATAGCGCGTAAAGCCAAAGCTTGCGTCGATGTACATACACATATCTGGTAGTTTTATCGTTATATGTCTTGAAACTTTTTCATATTGTCCATTTATTAGTATGGTGTAATTTGTGTATGCTTTTGTGCGAATACATGTTATGACTTGAAACTGCGGAATGCTATGATCAAATTCTTTATAACTCACAATGTATACTATTGGTTTCTAATAACTACCTCATCGTCAGTTTCGTTCTAAAAAAGCCGTAAGTGCCCTTTTCCAAAAGGGCACTTACGGTGTTTTGGAACGAAACCGTCGTTATATACATGCTAGTTCCAATCAATAAAAGGACCTGTATTAAAAAATATAAAGCGATTTTTCAAAGAAATTTCTCTCGAATATGTCTACATGAAAATTATTATATTTTCATAAACCTTAATAAAAACTTGTTTTAATCGTGTTAGTAACAACAAACCTTAACGTTATCTAGTCAAACATATTGTTAATTTTCTTATTAAAACCTCTTCTTCATAGAATTCGTTTGTAAACAAAGCTTCCACAATGCCTATTCAAGTATGTGAACGTTACACTGTATTCAGTTGGACTGTCGAGTGCACACCGTAGTAAATACTGTATCTTAAATCACACTTAATAACCCAAAATATAAATGGGGTTTTGAGCATATGACTACTAATAAAGTTGAGTAATGGAGCCAATGTTCCATTTCCAATACCGTCATCAAAACAAATAAAAAAATGACATTTTCCGTTTGCCTAGATATACACCATTTTTATTAGATTCTCTCCTTTTAAATAAGTTTGAAAATAACATGTGGTGAAGGGCTACATGATACGTAGTACAGACTTGATATGTGATCCATAACCATTCACTACTAGAAGCAGTTCTGGACATGCGCAATATTTCGGCTACTTTATTTACAACTTCGCAGTTTAACTTAAAATATTAGCCAAATGTCAAACGGCGTCTCATCTGGATCTTAGCTATTTGCATACGACACTATTGTTTGAGGTAAGCAGTGAACGGGCTAACCTTTTGTAAATATAGTAAAACCTTTTTAATGCGGTCACGGAGGTCCCTAAAGATAGGTGGTGCTAATCACAAAGAAATAAAAAATCCCATTTGTTTCAAAACTATTGAAATGAGGTGCAATCTCTTCTCCTAGCTGATCTGCCTATTCAGCATATATTTTCACTGTAAATGTGTCTAAAACAAAAGTAAAGAGTAAAGATAAAACTCACTAAATTACTAGTCTCCTTCTGTACTTATGCCGTAGTTAATATTTTACAGACAGGTGCTAGGGTATGCTCAAAAGTTTTTCCGATATATTCGATATGTCTATTGCTTAAGCGTTTACTTTGGTAACTTATTTAGAAGTATCTACACATTAAACATCTGATGAAAAGGAAAGCTACCGGTATATCCTTTGGAAGACCGACAGTTGTCGTTTGCGAAATAATCGTCTCCACTTTTTGTCGTCTGCTCATTTTTATAAATATCTATTTATTTTTGTTTGGTAGAATAGGAACAATTTGAGTATCAAACAAGTTAGAACTTGATCAGATATCGAGTTACTCGGCGTCTGATCAAGCTCAAAGCTGTTTGCAAAGATAACTGCAATAACGTTGTTTACGTTACAGTCTTCCAAAGGATACAAGACAAATTGAAACGCTTGAAAGTTTTCCAAAATATTTTGGAAAAAAAAGCAATACTCGTAACGAAATGTATAACTCTATAGAGGTTTAGCCTGCATTCCAAAGAGGCGAATGGTTGTTACTAGTCAAACGATATTGCTCAAACAGTTTGGCTCAAACATAAGAGTTCACGTTTTGTGGTGCCTGTTCTGAATCCAAACTCTTCACACATGCTTTCTAACATAACCCCACCAACCGTTATATACCAATAATAAATGCAGACGCTTTCATGTTTTGAATATGTGTAAAGCAGTACATCTATAACCAATTACTCCTTCCAAGAAATTTAGAACGTTCCCAAAGGATTTTAAATTTCCAGAAACCTGTCAAATAACGAAATTTAGATTTTTTGTGTCGTGCCTGTGGACTTTTAAATGTTTCTCAAGTGGCTACAAATTTACGATTGAAATAGTGTTGAAATAATATTTACTTTGCTAGTTGATCACATAGTTATAAATTATTCATAGTCGGTGTTTACCTCAAGTATCAGGCAAATGCGAAACTAAAGACTGACCTTTGCTAAAATAAAAATAAAACAGCGCTAAAGATTAATTCGGGTTGAACATATCCAAAACTATGTCTTAACTGATTTCGAATAGAAATAGTACACTTTGGTTACTCTTAAAATGATTATCTACATATTCTCTATTTTCTACACGTATTTAAGGTGAATGCATTAATGTGTTGCGAAACATGAACGACATTTTCTTTGAAGGTTTATCAAAACATTTATTGCACTTCAATTACACAATATTTGGCTTCTAACAAATTGTTATGAGTTTTTCCCAAGTAAAAACACAATCAATAGTAGTGTGCAAGTGTTCTGAAACATTATTTCCGCTTATTGTAAGCATTCTTTTACTGAGCTTTTTTAAATACAACATAGGATAATTGCGTGGCGCGAAAAATTAAAATATCATCAAAGATGCAAGACTTCATTGTGCCTTTAATTTCATATTGAAACAAGGATATTTGATTTGCACAGAGAATGGTTAAGTCATCTGAATTAAGATATCTTAAGTATAAGATTTGTAAATTCCGTTTTCCATCCCAAATTCACGCAAGGACCTTTAAAGGAGAATTTTGTATAACACGGCTTTATCACCAATGTTTTCAGTGCATTCCCACATCAGACAACGTTTTAGAAGACGGTACCTGATAGGGGACTTCATTTTTGTGCAATAAAACTTTGTCCAGATATAAGGGTTCCAGAAAAACCAATGTTGTTTTATCTATTTATATTATTAATTTGGTTAGAATATTTAAGCCAAATCCAGATACAGCCATCATATATAAATTTGGCGCCGAAAAGGTTTAGCCTAAAGTGAGTGGCAAAAATCAGTTAAGCAATTCTATCGTTTTCCTGGAATCAAAAGTACAGCATGATACACCCAAAACGACGTTCCATTTATATTTTTATTATGTATAGAATGTTCCGTATTTGATGTTGAGTATGAGATGAAATATGTCGTTTATCTCGAATAAAATGCACACACCCTCCGCTAATCACAATAAAGACAATTATAAAATATGTATGCTAAATCTCTAAACGGTATCTGAAATAACAACTTCTTTCAAATATATCCAATAGTACTGCGCATTACTTAAATTCTTGTTTTATAAGGCTTACATGTTAAATGATCCGAACTCTTTGTTTCAAACAGTGTGATATATAGACAAGGCCAATTCGCTAAGCATATTCTGCAATTCTAACCAGCTGTTTCTTTTTTTTTTATCTCCACCCTTCGCCTGCTGTTCGCGACTAAAGTGATTATTCAAACAGCTTGGATCCAGATCAAACGCCGAGTAACTCGGCGTCTGATCTGGCTCCGAGCTGTTTGACACTCAGACAATAAGTTCACAAAAATTTAAGAAAATCGCAGCAGGCGAAGGGTTAATCCATTCAATCATGTTCCTTTGAATCACTCAATGCAGATCAGACGCTATCATTAGCGATACAGTATTTTAATGGTGCTGCTCTAGTATGTGATATACGACATAAAATATGTGATATTGATATTCTAACAGTTTCTAAAGCCCTTAAAATAGTTGCCATCGTGGCGATGTCATATTAAATTTATTAACCCTTTCCCCGCCATAGGCGACTCAAATCGACATTGCAAATACATGTAGATAAAGTCCGAGATCAGACGCTGTCTTGGGAGGCAGCGTCTGGTTGGGGACTTCACTATTTTGAAAAACATAATATTTCGAATATAAGGGTTTCGGCAAATCCAATGTTAATTTAATTATTTCTGTTATTTGTTTCGTTTAAATATCTATTCAAATCCAGGTACACTCGACAATTTTAAAATTGGCGGCGAAAGAGTTAAAAAAAAGTCATTCGTCTGTTATACTAAATGTCATCTACAGGAAATCACTCGAGATAGAGCCAGTATCGGAGATATAATTAACACAAGCGCCCTGCAAATTGCGACTTAACTTATATCAGCAAGCGGTGGTGGCCCTTATCAGACGCCGATAAATTGGACTTATGATCCGGATCCAATCTGTTTGACACATAGACAACAGCTTCACCAAATTCCAATCAGATCAAACAGAGTTGAAAGATCAAGCATACCATTATTTTAGCAAATGAGAATTTGACGGAAGGATAAGGGTTTGTCATATACTAGCCCTAGACAAATTGGCATTTTTTTTTAAAAAAAAGCAAATAAACATTTTCCAAAATGCTGACTCGTGCTTTAGAGCTGACCTGGCAGAAAATGTCCTTGATGTAATTATATCGTTTGTTATTTAACCGGTTCTTCCATAGAAGCGTCATCTGGCGTCTCTGTAGCATATACCTGTGGACTGCCGAAAATATTGTTGGTAATAGTGCATTTGCTCGTAACGAGCAAATGATGAAAGATACGCTTGTCGGGCATTATTGCAGGATATAACTGTAAAGCTTTATATACATATTAATTGTTGAACCTTCAATCCAGAGTAGGCTAACAATGTGTCACAAAAAGCTATTGGCCTTTTCCATAGATATATACTTGTATGCCGTTAACTCGTATGTTGACAATGTACAAATTCCTTCGGCCAGAATTGTTGCGTGTGAATGTCTTTAACTAACGTGTGCTACTTATAACTTATAAACCATTACTGATATATATTATTTTAGACTAACCAACAATGACGACATCTAATGAAAAGGCAAACTAATAGGAGAATATCAAACAAAAATCATGTTAACCTATTTTTGAAAAAAAGTGTACGAAATGGAGCATTTGCTGACGTTTTGTTTTCTAAATTATTTTTAAATGTCCACACGGGTAGGTCGAAAAGGGCTAAAAATTAAAGTTAAATGTTTGCCTAGAGCTTTATAAAAAGCACCCGTGCACAAATATAAGTACATCGAAGTTTTATTTCGTGAACATTTACTCTTATGGAAAAGTCCAAGAATAAATGTACGTATTTGCAAAGTAACATGTTGTTATTGCTGTGGTGCTACTGATTTACTTGTCCAAAACGACCAAATAAATTCCAATTGTAAAATAACGTAGACGATAAAATGGTTCTTCAAGCAGCGCGTACTTTTTCTGAAGTTTATGTTGAAGTAAAGGTTTATAATTCAAAGTGTTTAAACTGCATTACAATGTAGTTTTGTTTTGCTGTCACAATTTCACCGTCATAGGCGATTATAATGACGTTGACAAACAGTGCCTTGCAGGATCAGAGGACGCCATTTATCGATAGCTTCAAGTAAGTGCAGCGTTTACACATTAGCTCGAACTAACCAGGGCATAACAACTTTGTTTATATTTATTACAGTTATGTGTTCTGAATAAAAAATATTCTATGAGTAGTGGATTATCTTACATTTGGCACCAAAATGGTAAAACAATGTAATATATCGTTTTCAAGTCTTTCTATTTAAAACGTGAGAGCCATGCTTGCAGATTAATAAAACCTTTGAGGTAACAAGCTTGTGGTTATGTTTATAATAACAATTGTTTATTGTGATCCAGATAATGATCAAGTCGATATTTTGCCAATTACACACATCATCTCGGAATATCAGTTTTAAAATGACAGTAATATCATAATATATAGGTGTATTATAGGTGTTATTGGTGACGACATTCACACACATTATTTCAATCCAAAGGATAATATAAGATATAACAATGAAAGTATTAAATCCACTTTTATATCATAAATATGCTAAATAATATGTTTGGTATGATTTTGTGTTTTGATAGGTTGAAAATGTCGAATGATTAATAGATATGATATCGCTGTATAAGTGGATTTTGGAAACAGGTGATCGCATCATGCAGTGCAAAAGTAATACCAAAAGTGCTCCGTTCTGTTTAACTATCGTACTGCATTAACCAATCCCAGTCTACCTCGATTATAGAAATATTCTACTTATGAGTCAGGGGTATTCAGTAGTCGAACAGAGCTTCGCGTATATTATCGTTCAATTGCAGGGCTAGTAGCAAGTCTCGTATTCTGAATAGCATAATGTTGGCGTCGTTCCAAAAAGATGTAAGTGCCATTTTCGAAAAGGGCCTTCATGTCATTTTTGAACGTCATTGACAATACATTGATTCTGTTCATATCATTAACCATTTGTCCGCGTTCATCCCAGATAATATTTCGACATTAACCAACTCCCAAAACACCGCTTTTGTGTTGTAAACATTAATCTTAACACGCATTTTAATTTTTATGTGGCGGCTTTTATCTGTCCCGAGTGGTTTAAACGTACCAAACTTAATTAAATAAAACAGAAAACCGATGCAGTGTTTTCATCATCAGACAATTTACATAAACAGCTTCTTAACAACCTGATGTATCATATTGATACGCTATTCTCATTAACGTAAATTCAGTTGATGTATAGTAGAACCTTCGATTTTGGTAAAGTCAATTTTATGCTTTAATCGAAACTAAGACTTAAACGAATCACGTAAGGTTTGTTTGCCGTGCGGATATGTGTCGAAGTAAGGGGATTATTTTCATAAGCGCGTATAAACCGAAGTTCGAAAATTTATTCGAACTTTATGTATTTTTACAAAACAAGTCATCCTAACTACGAGGTTCAACTGTTAATATGCCTCAAAAGGTAAACCACATTGAGTAAATTTGATTCTTTAGACGACTTCCAGATGTTCATTACAAACTTGAATAATAGAGTGAAAAGATCTGTGTCAAATCATTGTGGCCCTAAATTAGGTCCTAATATATACAACTGATGTCATATGCGTTCAGAAAATGTCACAAATTATATTGTCACCATGCTAGTTTTCAACTTATACACCAAAATATCGATGCACCTTTGGGATTTTCACGAAAGTTTTATAGATCTACTATCTTTAGAACTGTCACAGAACCACTTAAGAAACGATACAACCAGAAATGAAGGACCGAAAACTCGAGACATTTCAATTATATGTAACTATTTTACAAATGTACCATTTACTCCGCAGGCTATGTTCAGACTTTTCCACCAGAAAAAATCTGATAATAGGGATTAACATCTAAGATCAAAGATAATTTCAATGTTTAATGATTTTGAAAATATTGTGTAAAATAAGGCATTTACTTATTTCTCACAATAAATCGAAAACTATGAGAAATGAAGCATTAATTTCGTTTCATTTCTCGCAATCTCTATTTATAGTCATCTGTTATTGAGATACAAAAACGCGTTTCTGTGGCGTAAGGGCTAACTGATACTAATAATGATCATATTAGCCTCTCCTAGTATTCTATTGATCAACCGGTCAGTCAATAGAAAAATCCATTAATCGGATAAATGCAAAAAAGCTGGTAGTGGTATATGTATGTAAATGCCAACATTCTGTCTCAAAATTCCAGAATGCCCTACAGACATGTCCGTCATTTCCAGTTTTGGCATAAAATGCATATATTTCATTTATTAAAATGGTGCCTGACAAGACTATGCGAAACTTGTTTATTTTTAATGAATATTGACAGTTATTTTCTTCGTCATTGTTTTTTCTCAAATATGAGTTGTACTTAATTGGATGGATTAGATTTCAAGCCAGTGTTCCCATGAGCTTAATTGAAAGCTCGTTGGCCGGAACAAGTGATACCGTTATTACTATTTAGTCTTTATAAGTATTAAGCCATCCCTTGAAATTAAATATACGTAGTGTCATTAACTCCATCGCCGCTTTATTTAAAATTGTGGGTTGGTATTTGTTTTGATCAAATATTTTAACGAAATAAATACCAGAAATAAATGGAATATATACTTTTGCTTTTCCAAAACTCTAAAGGCAGGATTAAATTTGTTGCAAAAGAGTGCAGTCACTGATCAGACACCGCCGTAGAAGGCGGCGTCTATTCTTGGACTTCTCTGTTTTCCAAGGTTGATTTATTCGAGTTGCCTACAATATTTGATCATAACAAGGTGGTCAAATTCGTAAAGTAATTACGGTTTTATACTTGTAACCGAAAACTAGAATGATTCTATTCACACATTCATGTCTGAAGTTATTTGAAAGATGGAAACTCGTTTGATATTTCATGTAGTGTAGTTTTAAGTGTCAATCGCTATCAATCCGGCACGAAAATAATGCAAATATTTAAGTTGTTAATAAATCTCCTCTTCTTTAAGACTTTCGAATACTACTGGACAAATTTAATGGAAATGGAATACTTTTAAATACTTCCATGATGTCTATTTTACTTGAAATGAACCTGTTGCAATCCTGATAGACAACCTTTATTTAGCTGCTACACTAACCATTCATTTATCGCACAATCGATGTAAAATCCTTTGATGTCGGTAGAGATTTTAATCCTGGTACCGGAACACTTTTCACAATTTGGGCTGTTGTAAGTGAAATTGTTTCATATATAGAGCATGGTTATGAATGGTGTACGTGGAAATTGGTTACAGGTATTAGCACACTGTTATGAGTATGCGCTGTCAATTGTTTTTCAGTTTTTGTTTTCATTTGTCGATTTAACAATAAAAAACGGCCTTAAGTCTTTTTTATTTGTTCGGCGGAATACTATACAATAAC
>JAULCE010021785.1:0-14020 GCA_032359355.1 Macoma nasuta | reverse complement strand
AATATACATGTACAGTCAAATACCGTTATCTCAAATTCGCTAGGCTCGAACTTCCGTTTAGCCCTAACTCAAACAAAAGTCCAGGAGAGACAAAATTGATTTCCAAAAAGCAAGCAGTATGGCTCTAGATCAGACGCCGAGTTACTCGGCGTCTTATCTTGAGCCATACTGCTTGCTATTTGAACTTATGTCCTGACTAATGTATCTGATGACTGTTATAGGCATTTTCTGTGGTACATGTAGCAGGCTAAGGGTTAAGACGTTTCTTAGTGCATGGTCCATAGTCTGGAAGATATGACACCTGACATGTTTACCGTATATAGTTTTATATTGATAAAAGAGCAATCTTGCATACGACTAAAAGTACATATAAACTGTTCTGGAACCGATTATGCAAATTCATAAAACAAAAACATTAAAAAACATGGTAAAATTAAAAATGTTGTACATTAAGCTGATGGCTATTTATTACTAAATGAATAATAGCACACATTGTCCATTGACAATCTAAAGGTTGCAAGTGCAGTTAATACAAATGCAGATGGTCATTCGCTTTAACATCATCATTGCTAAATCATTGCGGTGGGCAGCAAATATGTTTGAGATGAAAAGCTCAGGGGCCGTATTCATAAAGCTCCTAAAGAAAATCTCAATTTTAAGTAAAAATTTCAACTGCAGATTTCTCTATGTTTACCCACAATACTACTTTTTCACAAGCATGCAAAATTTCATTGAAGTATAATTGAAAATAAATTGGAAATCGGCATTTAAAATTTTCATTTAAGTTTGAGATTTTTCTTTAGGAGCTTTATGAATACGAACCCAGGCACACGTCAAAGGCGGGTAATAGGAAGAAATTAAATGTGGTACGGAAAATACAGGCACATATAAATACAGGTATAAGTCATAGAAAATGTAATATGATGTCTGATACAGGCATTGTTATTTTACAACTTTTCTCTGTTTTTGGTATATTCGGCTCAATTCGATAATCTACGAAAACGTGTTACTCCAATAGAAAATGATAGATGACAAAATTGGTAGCAATATGAAAAGAAAAAAATAAATAAATGAATACTCACACAATATCATAAAAATCAATTTTAAATTTGGTGTAGACTACATATTTAACTGGTAAATTATTTTCCAGTCAACTTCAAAAGCATTTCATTCCATAATATCTTGCGTTTGTGTTTCACTGGGCATTATTTTGATGACGTCACGTTCTTTGGCACTCGATGTTGTTTTGGGAGCATGGCTTACGCTGATGAAAAGGGAAGTAACTCTTATAGCTACTCTTCTACAATGTAGCCTATAACATATTGCATAACAAATATGTTTAAAACACGCATTAAAGTCAATCGTAGTGTTACACCTAATCAGGTCGATTATATCATTATTGTATTATATTATTTTTCACTTTTTTTAGTGACAATCGAACTTAGACATAATCTAAAGAAATGAAATATTTTGAAAAAATTATTTGCGATTAGTATTTATGTGAATAGTTCATTTCTGAAATACCAAACACCATTTTTTTTTAACTGATCACTGCAAATTATTTACATTATTCATAAGCTTAATAATGACTCCATTACACATATGCCCTAGCATTGCATTATTCATAAGCTTAATAATGACTCCAATATACATATGTCCTAGCATTGCATTATTCATAAGCTTAATAATGACTCCATTATACATATGCCCTAGCATTGCATTATTCATAAGTTTAATAATGACTTCATTATACATATGTCCTAGCATCTTCAAAATACAAGTTTGATTGTTAGTCATTGAAATATAGCGTTCCTATATCAACTCATTATAGAGGCAAATGTCCGTGTAAAAGCTGTTTAAATATAAAATAGCAAGATTCAGAAATATATACGTGAAAAAATGTGAAAAGGTATAATATATATTATATATTTTGTAAAAAAGAATCGTATAATACTCGTATAGTTTTGTTATACTAAATGGTTTGATGGGCATGTGAACCACTTAAGTTATAGGGACACCCCTTAACCATTTGCCTGCTATTCTCGACTGTGCAAATTGTTTTAACAGCTTGGATCTTAATCAGACGCCGAGTTATTCGGCGTCTGATCTGGATCCAAGCTGCGTGACACTCAGGCAAATCCGTGCATAAAACTAGAAGAGCATCGGGCATGTTTTAATCAATTATTTGAAAATAAAGCAGACGATACTTTGAGCAGACGGCCATATTCGTAGCAAGCGAACCTAAAGGGTAAAGGGTCAATGTGTATCAATCTTGTACTGTGCAAGATTATCTAACGCTTAAACGCTGAGCTCCGAAAGCTTGTACAGTCAGTTTGGAGCCGCATCAGGCGGCGAGTTAATCATTTCTGATTCTCCAGTCTGAGAATGGGATGAATAATTCAAGGACTAAATCAAATAACTGATTAAGTATTAGGTATAAGATTACGTATTTTTTTTCGCACCAAATGTGCAGTACTATGAGAAATGTCGCATCGAAGGTGAACTACTCTTAAATGTGAAATTTAAGAAAGGATTGTATTGGTAATCTCCCTTGCTTATACGTCCGTATGGGTTTACGTGAAATATTATAGAAGAGATAGAACAACTGGGTCTGCAATTCTTTCTATATGCTGATAAGCATAGCAAATAGTTGGCTATTGTCGTATATAAAGCGCAGATTTGAACTTGCGAAACATAAGAAAATGATGAAACAAAACCAGAGAATGCAGTATTTTGCAATCTTGGTGATATACATGTGTTATTTCAGCCTAGTAAACAGGCAACAAAGAGCCCATGGGTGAAATAGCCCATATCGGCTGAGACATATGTGTCAAATGACCACATTTAACTTATATCAAAAAGTGGTATGGCTATCTGGAGGGGCAACCATGACGGGATAAATTATTTGAATATTGAATGTATAATTCGAGGAAACTAAGAACCGCAAGTAATTGGTTTCTTCACAATTTGCTCTAATGAAAACGTGTATAATTGATGAAGCACTTTTTTTACCAACTTACTCGTTAGACACTAAAATCTCTCAAACTATACAAACAAGTTTGTGTCAGAACTGACGTCAAATTACGCCTCTCCTGATCTGATTCGATACTGTTGTACATTTGCATTAATACAATCTTCAAAAAAGACTTGACAGTTTTATGTATTAATTATTGTACATTTATGAATTTATTTTGCGCTTGGTTAGTGATGAAAATGTAAATCAGAACGTTTCTTCTACTGTATATATCACTTATCATATGACGCGATCGGTACTGATCATTGTATATCTGTTTAAATATAAGGAGCTTATAAAACTTTGATAAGCGGCGTCTGATCCGGAACAAAATATTTGAATAGTGAATAGTGAATATGTATAATTGTATATCCTTTTAAAGACCGACAATTGCCATGTGCGATATTTTTGGCTGCACTTTTAGTCGTCTGTTATGTTTATGTATTTAACTTTCTTTGGTAGAATACTACAATCTGAGAGCCAAACAGCTTGAAGCTTGATCAAACGCCGATATACTCGGTGTCTGATCAAGCTCTAAGATGGTTGCAAAGGTTACTTCAATAATGTTTTTTACCCTACAGTCTTGCAAAGGGTGTGGGTGAAATACTTTTGAATGGACACATGCATATACACCAAATTGTAACATGCTCTTAGAAAACAAGTCATTAAATGTAGGCGGAAGGAGGTATTGACTTAAATAAGTCGCAGTATTGCAAATGCATTTACTCATTTTGGCAAGTCACACTGCTCTGTATATTGCCAGTGACAATTAGAACGCTCCTCATCAGATACTTTATAAGAGAAAGGTATTAAGATTCTTTTGAATCATACCATAGTTTTCAAATGCAAATTTAAAAGATTTTTTGAATAATGCTTTACAAACAGATATAAAAATGATTGTATTCATCGCATATTCATACGACATATTTGTGTCATACCTTCAAACAAAATGTAATAATGACGTGAGCTTCCGATGTTTTAGGTACCTTGTACTTAACCTTTCTCATCAGTAAACAGACACTGTCTAAAAGCGAGTTTTAAAACGAAAGGACTATAAACAACATTTGATCAAATGTTTAGGTGGTTAATAATATCATACCTGTATGCATTTTGTTGTTAAACTTTGGTGTAGAGTGATACTCGTCGCCTGTATATCAACTATTTAAATTAACCACATTTTTTTTATTTATTTTAGACTCACTCGCAATGAAAGTATGTGATACAAAGGAAGACTATTTAAGCAAACTGGTAGAAAAATAGCTTAATATGGATTTGCTTACATCCTTGAAAATGTATCATGTGTTCACCATGATCATATGCTTTATCTATTACAATGTTTTCAAAGCAACCTTCTACAGAGGCATAACAGTGCCTTCTTATATGAAGTAATGAATTAAATGTAGTTTGTAACAAATGCCATAAAAAAGTGTCGAGTGTGATATGTTTGTATGTCTACTCATGATAAATGAGTCTTTACGTGTCAAGAACATAACTTTAGGATCGATACAAGAGCTGGATGTAAAAGGTATCTTGTGTTTTAACATTGTCAACACCTTGGTGTAGAATGTGTATTGCAACAGCTTTACAAGTAATAAATTACTGTTATCAACTCTAATCGTGCTAATCATAAATGTGCTGATATTTCCATTGCAACCGGTTTGGATCCAGGTCATATGTCGAGTTATTCGGCTTCTGATTTGGATACGAGCTGTTTGACACACATACAAAAAGCTGACCCTGTTTTCACCGAATAGAACATTATGCTTATGACAAAGTGGTCCATAGTTCGAACACGTGTCATTCTAAATTCTAGGGTTTAAGCTATGATTAAAATTGTCATGGTGTGGACGTGATTTAGGGTGTACTCGAACTTTGTTTTAAGCTCTATACAAACACATGTAGCCTTTATCTTGCAATATAAAATAAATTAATTGACAATGTTTGTAAAGGTTATCAAAGGACACACGTTGTTATTAACGTTTCAGACAGATGAGCTTTATGGTGGTCCACTTAATGAAGGTGCTCCTACGTTGTTCGAAAGAAACAATGTTTATGCCATGACTAAATGTATTTAATTAATATAAATAAGCTATAACATTACACGTTTCACACAGATTATTCTCTGCTAAGACGCCATGTCGATGATGCGGTAACTTTGTTTTAGTCTACACTGTTTGCATGATTACAAAAAGACTCATAAAAGCATGCGTGTTAAGCAATATGACATTTATCTTGATCCGGGAAGATAAGAAATTGCTAACTAAGCGAAAAAGTCACCTGCATTACGTTTTAACTCTAATCTTGCTGCTTTAATGGTCGACCGCTGAAACTGTCGTCTGGTTGAGGAATTACGCTCAAAATACGGTCAAAATACTGTCCAAATGTCAAAGAGCATGAATCTGTCTTGACATCTGTTGCATTTTGAAGCTAATAGATAATATTGATATGGGTGCGACAAGCATAACAAGAAATACCCGTCTGGATGAAAGAACTTGATGTAGTTACAAAAAAGTGAAGCCCTGGATCATTTACTGTATTGACAAGGAGGAATATGATCTGTTACAACACCGTATGAAGGACGCGTGTCTTGTACTGTGGTGCTTATTGTTGTTACAAATATTTAAGTCCAAGATAAGTCAATGTATTGATAAAGAGGATACTAGTGATATACTACACCATATGAAAGAAAAGTGTTTTATATTGTTGGGCTTGATGCTTACAAAAAGTGAATTACAAAATCAGTAACTGTGTTGCTTATGAATCAATTGACATTGTACAACATTGTTTAAAAGAGGATTTCTTGGTATAGTTTGGCTTGTTGTTGTTACACAATCATTGTACTGAAAAAAAAGGGAAAAACTATTTTACTACACCATTTGAAACAAGTTTTGTTTCTTTGGGCTTGATTTTTTTACATATATTGAAGAATGTCCCAGATAAGTCAATGTGTTGGCACGGAGGCACCTGGTCATGAACCACAAAATTGAAAGAAAGTGTTGTGAATCGTTGGGTTTGATGTTTTTACAAATAATGAAGTCTCAGAACAGTTTTTGTATTGACAAGGAAGAAATTGATATTGTTCTACACTGTTTGATATATGAGTGCTTTATATCGTTGGACTTGATATTGTTACCAATAGTGAAGTCCAAAATCAGTCCTTGTTTTGGCAAAGAGGCTACTGATATTGTTCTACAATGTTTGAAAGAAGAGTGTTTTTGGTACCTTGAGGCTTGATATTGTTTCAAATATTGAAGTCCTAGATCAATTTCTGTATTTTCAAGGAGACAACTGACCTTGTTCTACACTGTTTGAAAAAAAAGGTTTGTATATTGGCACCTGATGCTGTTACAACTAGTGAAGACTAAGCATTGGCAAGGAGGCAACTGATATTGTATTAAGAATGCCTTATATAGTGGTGTTTGAAGTTGTTACAAATAGTGCAGTCCATGATCAGTCATTGTATTTGCAAGGATGCAACTAGCCTTAATTGTTCTACACTGTTTGAAAGAAAAGTGCTTTGTTCCGTTGGGCTTGATATTGTTACAAATAAAGAAGTACGAGATCAGTCATTGTATTGACTATGGCAATTGATCTTGTTCTATACTGTTTGAAAGACTAGTGTTTTGTATTGTTGGGCTTGATATTGTTACATATAGTGAAGTCACTATTTATGCAAGAAAGCAACTGATCTTGTATTAAATCGTTTGAAAGAAGAGTGCTATGTAGCATGGTGCTTACTTGTATAACATATAGTGAAGTCCAAGATCAGTCATTGTATTGCCAAGGAGGCAACTGATCATGTACGTCGTCGTTTGAAAGAAAACTGCTTTTTATCGTGGGTCTTGATGTTGATACAAATAGTGAAGTCACATATCAGGCACTCTTTTTGCAAGGAGTCATCTGGTATTGTACTACGCCCATTGCAAGGGTACTTTGTATCGTGAAGCACGATGACGTTACAAACAGTAAAGTGCGAAAGCAGTTACCACCTAAACAATGCGGCAACTGATACTATACTACATTATTTGCAATAAAGTTTATGACGACGTCGGTAGCGATAAAGTCGATGAACAGGTGGAAGAAACTCGGCGTCTGTCCTGTGCTCCTAACTATTTGAACAGGTTGACAGAGATCAGTATCTAACGTGTAAGAGGGTAAAAAATAGCGTTAATCCCACTGTGAGTAGAAAGAATAACGTTATATTTATTGACTTTTTATTATGCACGTATTTCTGATAGCCCATTTTATAATATCTTTAAGTGCCCCATATCTCAATACGTCAAAAATGACACGTAATTGGGTTTAGAAGAAAAACACGACGATAAGAAATCACGTAAGTTCTATTTGACGAGCTTCGACTATTTTTTGCGAAACCACGTAAGAGCAAATTTGTCAAATGACACACACCCATATACATGAACGTGACTTTAGAAGATAACCGAATATATGCTGATAAAGCAACTCTCAACCCTGTCGTAATACGACCTATATTTTGCCGCGATAGCTCTAAATTTCAAATAGTTTTATTTCATAGTTATTGTTGTTGATTGACAATTTGGCGGTGCTTTATCCAGGTCTAGCCCATTTTGGATAGCACATGTGTAAGGCAGGTTTGATAATTGTTTGAACAGAAAATTAATGATAAATTCTGTTCAATGTTGTAAATGAAATTGAATTCATTAGTTAAAACACACAAAACTTTTATTGAAGAAAGTAACATTTAGTATTGTAATTTATAAACTGTCTTTGGAAACAAAAGCATTATTTGGCTTCATTAGCACAATAGGTAGATAGGTATCTATAATGAGTTCGGTTTTACACTTAAATATAAAAACAATCGCAACTCAAACAAGAGAGACACAAAATACCCCTGACAGAAGTTTCTAGGATTCTATGACATTTTTTGTCTCACTATGGTTATCCTAAATCGTACCCAAGAGATGATCAGCGTAGACTTGGCAAAGATTCTATACCTACAAATGTTTACAGCAGTTTTGGTGAAAGTCAAATGAGAATTGTTCGACTTATAGAGTGAAAAAGCTATAATAGCAAATATTGAACAATTTAAGAGCCATAAACATGCCGTGCCTAAGGTGATTTGACTGGTTGTTGAACTTGACCAAGATATTTTACCCAGAAACATTTTCAGCAAATTTGGTAAAGATCTGATGATAACTGTTCAAATTAAATCCGGCACTTAATCACCCTTTCGCCACGACTCGCTTTACGTCACGTCGTCAGCACCACCCACAATGAACAAAAACAACATATAGTGATAGTTCTGATCATATGCTCTCATATGCTCTTCCAACTGAATGAAACCGAAATAAAAGTGTCGATGCTATAAATCAGTATGACACACACAAGTAACAATTCCTAACATTTCTTTTCAGAGAATTTTCCACGATTCTGATTGGCTAATTATAGCGTGCGCACACAACTAAATTATCTCGTGCAAACGACATACAAGTAGTAACTAGTGCGCACTACATGATATCTCGTGCGCACGACTAAGTATCTCGTGCGCACGACTTAGTATCTCGTGCGCACGAGCTAAATAAAAAAGACATGCCAGCTATGTGCCACCGTACTCAACCCTTACCTCGCTGCGAAAATAATCATCGGCTCAAACTTTTGATTGTCAAACCCCGACCGATGTCTTTTCGAAGACTATTGCAATTTTTCGAATAATTTAAATTATGGTTTCGCTGCGTTGGTGTTTAAAACCCCTCTCAACGTCATAGGCGCCTCGAATTACCTTTGCAATGAGTGCGGTCCAAGAAAAGACGCCGCTTTTGAAGGCGGCGTCGGATCAGGGATTTCTTTGTATGCAACAAAATGTAGTCCGAATATTGGGGTTTCGGAAAAGCCAAAGTTTCTTTAACTATTTAAGTTACTTGTTTCGTTCACAACTTAACATTCTTATCAATAAGTTAGATAAAGATTAGGTAATACGGAAACTCTCTTTGATTTGCATTTGTGTTTCATGATCTAATTCAACGAAATCTATCTTTTTTGTCTCTAACAAACATGAATCTTCAGTATGTGTAAACGATACAGTCTATTACTTAATACCCTATGCACAATCCTTTATGCATGGTACACAACACGCTTTAATTTAAGACGTGCATACATACCCTTTTATGGTGTCCAGCAATTGTGTTCTATGACTGAAACGTTTTGCTATATAAGTACTTTCAAAATGATGAAGAGTGATAAAATATATGCCTGAAAAATGTGCGGGTAGTAGACATCCGCAAAAGCATAGGTTTCCGCACGGCCGTTTAGATTTGGTCAACTTTTGTTTGCACGATGGCAGGATGTATTTTTTAGAATTCGCATAGCACCTTAGACACGTGATAATTGTTTAGAGGAAGAATGCTAGAGCACGGGCATGCAGGAATTCAAATTCATTGGCTCGGGTCATGATACAAAGCACAAAATGCACTATAATGTCACTCGTGATTTGATAAAACATTTCCACACTCGGGCGCCTAAACCATCCTCTCTTATAGTAAGGCTAATCCAAATACCTAATGAATTCCACCCAATATATTACTAACTACGATGTTCAGTCAGTTTGGTCTCGTTTGAATATGGTGTTCAAACTAATACCAATTTAGCAAAACGTACATGATGCGCCATGTAAACAAAATTAGAGTTTTAAACCGGCCCCTACGTCATATAACGGGTATTCCTATTCTAATTATCTTCAATAGTGTTCCGGTTTCGTCCGATTTGTTTCAGTTGAAGTAGTTTCCTCATTGCTATCTTGATCTATTTACATCAACACTGAAAACATATCACACTTGGTGCTAGTCTAATTTTTAGACACCATTAAGGGGTCTGATCTGAGACTTCATTGTTTTCAACAACGTTTAATCTCACAATAAGTTGTAATGCTAAAGCGATTAACAACAGAAATTGTTTAATCTACAGCACATAGTTAGCTCGCATCCAATTAAGCCAAAGTCAACATTAGACCTTGTTCACGTTTGTGTATGCATATCATCTGGTAAAGTCGTTTCTATCTGCATTTATATGTTTAACACGGCTATATAAAGATATTTATAGCAATCCATGATGCTTATTTATGTGATAAATTAATCGAGATACAATGTATAAACATTATACTTTACAGGTCGAGGTTGTACACCACTATGCATGTAACTAGAACTATACAACCGGGAATTTGACAACTAAATTATTAATGTAACAGGAGCGCGAAGTTCTAGAAAACTATAAACAATTAATAATCAGGTGGGTTTTATGTTTGTTAAATAAGCGATTCATTACACTTTATTACATTTAAATAGATGATGATTTTAACAGGTTCAATGAGGTAGTATAATTTTATAAGGAATATTAAACGCATGCACACTGTCATTATTCGTGACGCTGCATTCTGATCTGGTATTTACCCTTAACCTTCTACAAACTGTGCTCATATTATCGTCGGCTCGATATTTCAACCCTGTCCTATTTGTTTTAGAATGTGGTGCAACAAATGCCTGATTATCATACAGATGTGATCCGGAAAATCGTATGATCTTGATCAAAACTGCTTTAAAAATAAGCTACGATCGTGAAAAGCGGACAGAACGTAAACAACTCCTTCACTGCTTACCCAAAGCCATTTGGTTCATATACAAACAGCTAAGATCAGGATTAGGGACGCCGAGTTACTCGGTAACTGTCGTCCAAATTCAAGCTGTTGGACACTAGGTCAATAGTTTAGCCAATAATTAAGTTGCTTATGAAGCAGACGAAATAACCATGAGTAGAATTTCTTCCATAAGTTAACTGGTTATTTATGCAACCGCGTAAAAGACCACTTGATGGTACAAAGGTTTGCTGGTGTTTTTAGGGCAGCAACGATTACGGAGTCTTGCGAAATAACAGTATTAGGTAAGTCTTGATTTCAACTATTTTTTTATACTAACCCTCCCCACATACCCCACATCGACACCTATAGAAGTGTCTATTACTACCTCTGCAGCAGAGAGGTTTTGGAAACATTTAAAGAAATGAGCATGTGTTCAACATTTTTAAAAAGAATCAGAATTGAAATTTATTCTACTCTTTAATATGCATCATTAGCATGTTATTAAATGTCTTTGTGCATAAGTCATGAAAACGCCTATAAATTAAAAGGTGTTATGTGATTCATACCAGAACTTAATTGATGACAACCTTAAATATTACGAACGGTCTATACCATGACCAGTCGAGACATGACGTCTGATCATCATCTACCGTGACCATAGCGATGTCGTCAACTAGCTTGGTCCTGGTACAGACGCCGAGACATTCGGCATCCGATCCAAAACCAAGCGGTTTGACAAGCTATTCGACACTTAGGTATTAGTTTCACCAAACGGCAAACGAATTGAACAATGTTAAAATATCAAGCAGACGATTATCTATTATTCTGAGAATCGAACAAGTAGAATCCGGATAAGACGGTGTTTGATCTGCATCCAGGCTGTTTTAGAAATTTACTTAATACGTGAAAAGCGGACTGAGTGTTAACATTCACTGTTTACCCGAGCCATTATGTCATATCCAAACAGTTTAGATGCATCTTAGATCCGGATGAGATACACCAAGTAATTCGGCGTCTCATCCCGATCCAAGCTGTTCGACACTGGGCCAATATTTTAGCCAAAAATTAACTTAAGGTGGCATGCGTCTATAAAATTATTTTCGAATTTTGCAGAACTGTTTTGCACGTGGAAACTTAAAGACATTTCTGATTAGAAAATGTAAGCTACAGTTCGAAATCGCTATAAGTCTTGAATATGTGGCGCATCAAACATGACTCCTGACGTCTCGTTTTTTTCACAACGTCTGAAAACGAAAAAATAACGTTATTGGCCCATATTGGCTACATAATATTTCATACAAGAAGGGTGTGTGGTGTATCGCAATATGGCTATTTAAAGGTGCAACATGATATAAATTTTGTCGATCTCCGGTCGACGTCATCGACGCAGTGGTAGAAAAGGTGACGTTGCGATCGACAAATTGACGTCGAGTTTCATCCGAATTTTCGGCTTTACATTTGACTAAGGTAGAACCCTTGCTGTAAAAAAATGTAGGAATTATATATTTTGTATAGCAATTATTTATCTCTCAAACCATTATACTGCCATAGGGGTTCACCGGCCATTTTGTTGAACATTATTCAAATCGCTACCCCCACCCCCAAACACACATTAGTTCGCCGACGCTCAAATAATGAGATATTGTATTTTTCTTGTTACACGTAGACATATTGTTTTAAATACATATTGCCAAGTAGTGAATACGCTTTCTTATGCTATTGAAATATCTGTCAAACACTAAACGGCAAAAGCAGCCAGAACTGTAGCCAGGCGTAAGTGGCTTTTAAAAAACGCCGTACATCGAGTTTGATTACAACTTCAAACGTTAAGCCAAATAGAACAACGGTATTCAAACTAGATTCAGTTTGATATTCTATATAGTTTACCTTAAATGCCTTGTGATACGCATTGAAGAACAACATAATCGAGATCACTTAAGTGTTTAAGTTGCAATTAATAAAACACACACTCTAAGCAAATTAGCGACAAAATCTACAGACTTACGAAACAATTTATTCCTAACAAATTTATCACTGTTAAGCCATCAGAACCACCTTGGATTAACTCACAAATAAAACGCGAAATAAGATGAAGAAAAAGAGCCTACAGAAAACCCAGAAAATCAAATAAAATTCATCATTGGAACAATTTCAAAAAGATTAGAAATGAAGTTATCAGTCTTATTCGTACAACAAAACAAGAACATTATGATCGTTTAGCCGGTAAACTCCAATCTGACAACCTTTCGTCACGAGATTGGTGGAAAACTTTGAAATATTTTATTACTGACAATGACAAACCCTCTATTCCGGCATTGAATGATAATGGTACTACTGTCAATGATGCTACTGCTAAAGCTAACCTTCTTAACATTTGTTTTGCAAGTCAAACTCGTCTTCTTGATGACAATGCTACAGTCCCCATTATCGACAAAAGTCAAACGACCTTGTCAACATTATCCCTTACGACAGAAGAAGTCAAATTAGTATTGAGTTGTCTTCCCTTGTGGAAAGCATCTGAACCTGATGACATTAACAATTGGGTTTTACGTGATCTATCTAACGAACTTTGTGCTCCCTTATATGATCTCTTTAACACATTTATAAATACTTGATCACTCCCATCTCAATGGAAGAAAGCACGTGTGTGTGCAATCTTCAAAAAGGGTGACCCTTCCTCAGTGAGCAATTACCGCCCCATTTCTCTACCAAGCAACGTTCATAAAGGCATCACTAAGCATGTATATTAGGCAACTGTTTTCACATGACGGGCAGGTAACACTGAGATCAAAAAAATTCAACAGGCACAAAATGCACACTCTGATCAGATTGCTCCTGTGATAGCTGTCTTATATCGGTCTACACTGTTTGCAACAGCGAAAATATGCGTCCAATGCAAGTGTATAGTTAAATCATAACAATTTCATTAACCGTGATCCCCGCAAAAGTGGTGTTTAAGTAAACTTAAACAATGTTAATGGAGAAGTAAAATAATAGAACTAGACCAATGCCGATTCTGAATAGGGTTTAGAGTGTTTTGTACTTGTTAGAATCATTCTTATTTTGTTGTGTATCATTGGAGTGATAGTAGACATTGACCAGACACGTATTTGGAAATAGTATGGCTGATCTTGGATCTATATACATTTCTGTCACTGAACGTGTTGTATTTATAACGAAATTCAATTCATACAAATTTAGGAGGCCATGTTTAGTTTATGGGTGTCAGACAGAATGGATTTGCTCAGCGATTGCTGTAAAATCCTGCCATATTCTTATGTAACTGTGGCCCATCACGTCAAATATGTAAATTTCAAGTTTGTTGTTGGCTTTGATATCGACAGACCGAATGAGTCACTAACCCTAATCCTGCCTATCGCGACCAAAACGATAACGTCAAC
>JAULCE010021674.1:0-14020 GCA_032359355.1 Macoma nasuta | reverse complement strand
GTAATGTAAGTTTTATTAAAAGAAAAAATCAACAAAGGGCAATAACTCAAAATATAATTATGCAAGAGTTATGGACCATGTGCACTGCATTTCTACATTGCAAGCATCATGCACCCATAGTTTGAAATGAATCGGTGTAGTAGTATTCAAGATATGCTCCGGACAAAGGTTGAAAGAAAAAAACAACAAAGGGCAATAACTCAAAATACATGCATGCTAGAGTTATGGTCCTTGTGCACTGCAGTTCCTCTCATCATGCTCTTACCAATATATGAAGTTTCATTTCAATAGCAGCAGTAGAACTGGAGTTATCATCCTGACAAGATGTGTGACAGACAGACAGATGGATGGATAGACAGACAGACAGACGGACAGACAACTCTGACAAAAAACAATATGTCTCCCCCATATAAATATGGGGGGAGACATAATTATTAAACCGATTATCATTTGATTGTCTATCGGTTCGGCTTTCAGATTTAGCAATTATATTTTCCCTGGTTCGTAAGTCTGCTACACGGAGTCAGTATTGACAAGCAGTAAACGCTGTAGATTTTGGGTCTTCATAAATAACCTCGTACATATTCGAAGTTTGACTATAATAAACCAAGAATGGGCCTATACTGTTCTACAGATCTACTTTTTCTCCAGATAATTGAAGATGCTTTCAATGATACGTTTTTGAGATGTCACCCTTGGTTTTCCATCTGAGGATTTTTCATTGAGCAGTTGTGTTAACCCTTCTAAGCCATTACGACTTATTGCCAACTGCAAATGCTGAAGGCAAAGACCACTGTAGGATATTTTACTCAATATGTCCTTTGACAAAACCTTGTCATTTATCAAACATTCCATTGTTGATTTATTACAGTCACACTTCTTCTCAAATTTGTACATGGTTATTGATGACGACAGTAACTCACTGTGCTCAGACAAAGTGCCGACATCACTAATCGTATTTGAGACTAAGTGCTGAAGACTCTCAACATCAGCTAAGGCATTGTGTGCTGCATACTGAACATTCACTAAGGTAGCTACTAGAAATTCTTGTTTGTAACACTTGAGATCTGAATACTTAGACCTAAACAAAGGTAATGTATCAATAGATCCTAATACAATATCTTCAAAGGCATTTAGAAGTTTGCACATTTCAAAAGCTCTTATCAGTCTTGGCAGATCAAACTTTCTGAAATTATGGCCTATATATATATGTCGATTCAGTGAGACTACTCATATCTTTGTTATTCATTAACAGATAGGCTAACAGAAATACAATATTTACCTAGAGCAGCCTTTGTGTTGACATCAAACACTTTGGGGCCCTTGCTGTTTACTCTGTGTCGCTTGTTGGTCTCCACATCGTTAAGAACACCACATGAACATTGTATGTATAGGACCGATCCATATCCATATCGAGTTTCTTTTTGAATGTCACTTAGATGCTCCCCACAGTCGGTGCATGTTAACTGATCAGCTAAGTGTCCAATCTCAACAAACCGTCGACCGTCTCTCAACGAATATTTATGTCTAGTGGTTGATTCTTCGATGGAATCGGACCTGGTGGAGTCATTGGTGCAAAATTCATTTTCAAATGAAACGGACTCGGTGCTCATTTCCTTTCCGAATTCTTCGCAATATGCGTTCAATTCAATGTCTAGATCTTCGCTCGACGAACTTTAAAAATATTTCATATTACCAACACTTTTCGATCGCTTTTTCGAAATAAAGGCTTCTGATTTTTTCCTCCTCTTCAGTACAGGCATCGTAGTAATCGTTTTATAAGTTAATTTCAGTTTAAAAGACAAAAACATTGATTCACGAAAACTGATGAGTCGTTGTAGCCGCGATAGTCAAAAAACTGCCTCTTGGCGTGTAGGGTTACCGAAATAGCGAAAAGGACATGCGCACTGGATATGCGCGATGGCTACTCCCGGATACGTCTTTAATAGTGGAATAGTTTCTTCTAAAATCTGTAATAAAAGAGATTAATTTCAAAAAAGTAAACTGCCCTCATCTATACGGAGATGTTCCTCGTGCTACATCTTACGGGGTTTATATTTCACAACTTGTTCAATTAGCCAGAGCCTGTTCTTCCGTTGAGGATTGCAGAAATCGCAATTGAATTTCTATTATCAAAATATATCTCTCATAAGCATGTATAAATGTTATTTATAGGCGCTCCTGCGACGAGGTATTTCACACCCATATTGTTATGGTGATGTGATTTACCAGCATCGACAAATAGCTGGATATAACCATTTTCACACTTTGTTTATTAAACGTATTAAAAAGTCATTAAGAAGAGCTATAATCCATCAATATTACAATGCACTACATGTTTGGTGGTACCCTTTTACAGTTTGCCATCACGCTTCCCTCTTCGCTTGTGCGACGACAGGATTGGCATAATACTCTATTATGACTACTTTGAAAGACGGAAACGGAAGGACAATGTCTGATATTTTTAATGTGCCCGTTCTGTCGTGCCCTTGATGGCTACTCTATAGTTAATCTGCCTTCAGACAAGTCATTGGGTACATTGATGACTGGCGCAAACAGTAAATGATTTGTATATATCTACGTTTTACATACATTTTACAACTAGATTTGCCATCACTGATGTTTTGGAGTAGTCGGACAGGAATAACGTTTATTTACACAGTACGTGTTATGGGGTGATCTTTGGATAAGAGTGAGGTTGAGCGTCCCTAAACCGGTTAAAACTCCCAGTGGCGTGTTTGCCACTGAATGTTCCAAGGCGGTACTATTGTCTTCACCCATAGTTATATGTCTGTTATCTACCGTTGTGTGTCTTCTATATGTTGTATGTGTTTTGGTTTGCGTGTGTCAGTGTGTGTGTGTTTGTGAGAGTTCTAGCAAAGGACTTGTTTCTGTGCTGTTCGAGTAGCTGTTTGTTTTGTATGTGGTGATTACTTTCCTGCAAGACCTTCTTCCTTACTTTTGTGTCGTCATATTGTCTTATATATGGCGGAACCTTAAATCGGCGTTGTTTTGCGAGATTTTCCATTGGTATAAACAGCATTTAATGACAAAGAAGCCCCTTCTTTTACTTAGTAAACAATGCCATATTTTCATAAAATCAAGGTCCATAACTCTGTAAATATTACGTGTGGCTGGATGAAAATACCCAAGTGCACAAGTTCACACCCTGAATAATATATCCATGAAGTACAAACGCTTTAAGAGTTATGCGCGACACAATCACTTGGGGACGGACGGGCTTACGGACGCCCGCATGTTTGTGACCTTGGGTGGTCCATCCTTTGTTTTTAAACAACACAATATAACTAAAGACACAAACGATACGGACGGACATACGGAATAAAAGTTTTAATTCCTGTATCTATCGCATAGAGTACAATGATAACACGGGCTGTTGGTCTGGATCAACGCTCTTTTGAAATAGTTGTATTCTATTTATGTTCGTAAGGAGGTTCACAAACTGCATTTAAATTGTGTTTAGGCATGTTTAATGTACACTTTATGTTGCTTACTTCAATTGTGTAGTTTCGAACAAAAAACTGCATTGGCGTAAAGTGGGTGGGGTAAATTTACTCCAAATTATGGCTGACTACCATAGTAGTTGCATCAAACGATCACCATTAAAGCCGTCATGATATGCTTCCCCTAGCACATCGAAGTTTGCAAAAGTTTCAGGAATTGTTTTAACTGACAGTTCCGATCGTGTTTTAAGGGCGCTCAGATGTGATTCACGTTCTATGACGTCACATGCAAAACGCAACAGATTGTTTACTCCAGTTTCTATGAGAATGACCTGAGCCCACAGCAAAACTCCTCCCAATGTTGCGTCGTGTTAAAGAGTAGGGCAAACACTATACCAGTTAGTGTCTCATTGGCTTTTTAATGTTTTTGACAAAAATGCTTTGTTAAGAGCATGTAGTTCATTGTAGATACCGTTCTGACAACGGCTGGATCGATCTTTTTGTCGGTTTAAATTTACGGTTGCCTCGCATGTTTTCAATAAACTCAGTGTAACCAAACAATCAGACCACTTCGTTCTCAGGGAACAGCTTTGCAGTCCTATTCATGTCGGCCCATGGAATACCTCGTTGTTTACATTTACCCTCTGCATAACTTATCAACATTATTTTTAGTTGTCGTCCTCGTTTACTGTGGTGAAGATATCGTCTTTGAGTCAAAAAGCTTTAATCAAGATCCGTCGCTAAATCAATGGCCTAAGTTGTACGCAACAATCATCTAATGGGGCTTAAAATGAACTGGTCTTATAAACTCTTTTTTTATTATCTTGTCATCAAGTCTTTATAATTTTAATGCAGTCAAAGCTATTTAAGTATCCATCGAATAATGTATCATATAAACTACAAAGGACAGTTGTTTGGCTAATGCATAACGAAAGTAATGCAGAAAGCTTTTTTAAAGGCGACCACCTGTATTAACGATCATACGTGCCTCATGTTATTAGCCGCTCAATACAGGTTTAAATGTATAAGACTTCGTATGATTAAGTTTAACAAATACGTGTATTATACATTTTTTATTTTATTTGAAGGTTCTTTCGGGAGTCGTTTTTTTCTGATTCGAATTGAACGGCCCGTCTTCCAAATGTAATTAGATACGGCTAGCATTATTGGTTAAGAAGGGAATCACGCAATTAGCTATTCGACAGATAATAAGATTTATGAAAAGATATCTCTGTTAAGACTAGAGTATTTTATCTCTATGCCTTGATGCTTTTCTTGTTATGCTATATCGTGGCGAATTATGTAACTGGATGCACATTAATCTTAAAACAAAGATAAATTGCAAATGTTATGGAACGTTTTGCCATAACATTGGTCTTTTTCGCAATACATGTACTTTCCTGTTTGGCCAATTGTTTTTGGCTTTTTGGCTTTTTTACGTCCGGTTCTGCCAACTGTGGGCTAATTGGACGTCCCAGTGAGAGGGAAGCGGATACAGAGGAACCCGGGTAACGCCCTAATCGTTTCGAAGGAGTCCTCTGGTTCTTTTACATGCCCAGTGTAAAGCACAGGGGGATCGAACTCATGACCCCTGGATCAAGAGTCGAGCGCTTTACCACTCGGCTAATCCGCCGGTTTGGCCAATTGTAAGACTGCAATTGTTCAAAATGAAGGTACCATCTCGTAATTCTCTTAAATCTTTCAATTACCAAAGCATGACGATTTTTAATTCCAACATGTATACTTGCAGGGTATTGCTTATTATATACTGAAGGTTTGGCGAACGAACAAGATCCAAAGTATGCAAGACCACATACATGTTATACGACGGGTCTACGCACATTGCTCTCTATCCGACCATAGCGTACACATTAAATCGATGGGTTGGTGCAAAATCATTGTATCTCCTTCACATTGGTGTAAAACTATTGTTACTCCATCACATTTGTGAAGGAGTTACAATAGTTGTGGACCAACCCATCGAAATGCAATAGTAGAAACAGATTATCATAATTTTAGTATAATTACTTGAATAGCAATTCTTCAGGTTTTCTGAATGCTTAAAGACGTATACCGGAAGTTCTTTCTACGCAACGCACTGCGCATGTTTATTCTCTTCTAATCTTACCAATACCGCAACGACATTTGACAGATTATCTCCACGTCTACCATAACAGCGTGTAAAAGGCATACCACAGGTTCTTTCATATTTAATAAACGGTCAAACGGTTACACAATATCCTATTTAAGCGTTTGCACGAGAGTAACCCTGATAGTGAATGAAAAACTGACGTACATCAATTCATTCAATATCTGCGAGTGTAAGAATCAATAAAAAAACTAAATCCCAAAATGAACGAAAAAGAGGGTGTGTATGTGATTTGTTGTTTCGTTTGGTGGGGGAGAGGGGGTAATAGCCATATTCCTTATTAATTTTGTAAATTGAATAGAATTGATTTAGCATGTGCACTTTTCTTGAAAGTAGAAAATAGACCATACAAGCTATGTCAAATACACCTTACAAGATCCACATCTAAAGGTCAGTTTACCCTGTAAGAGCACATAAATGATTAAGCTAAATAGTGGTTAGAATGTAATGTTTACGTCACTAAACAGCAAAATGCTACTTCTACACCGATATTACAATCATACTAGTTAATTACCACATCGACACCAAATCAAACTTGTTAAAATATCAGCGAACAAGAGACGTTACCTGTGGGAAGCACATAAATGATAACGCTAAATAATCGCAAGAATATAATGTTCAAGTCGCTAAACTAGCAAAATGCTACTCCCAAACCGACATTGTAATCATACTGGTACACATTTAGTGTGAAAAAAGGAAACATAAAGATAAAAAATTAGTTTATGACTGATTTTAAAAAAAACCCAGTGAAGTACCAATTAATTAAGCAATATATTAATTACCACATCGACACCAAAATCCCACTAGCTCAAATTTCACAAAGAAGATGTAGGTAAAACTAAGAAGAAAAATTAAAGCTTAGCTGCCATTGAATAAACAATTATAATATAGATCAGAATGTGTTAGGAATCATTTTAAATATACCCCAACACAATTACAAACACACACAAGGAAGACAAACAAGGGCACATATAACAGACATAAAGTAAGGGTGAAAATAGGAGTACTGCCTTGGAACAGTCAGCAACAGAATTGCTACTGGGGGCAAAACCAGTTTAAGGGCGCCCTACCCGCAGTTGTCCTATTATATGCCTTATAGACGAACAGTGTAAATACATGGTGACCCCTGGCCGACTTTTGCACAACGCTAGTGGTGGCAAAAACAGTAGTAAAATATATGTAAATCATAGACCTATTAAAATGCAATCAAATATCTGGATCCGCCTATCACTAATGTACTCAATAACTTATCTAAAGTCAGAGTAACGTAACTGTAAAGAAGCCATTCATGGTACGACAGAATGGGCACAATACGAATATCAGACGTCTTCCCTCCGTTACCGAACTTGAGCAGTAGGCATCATAGAGTACATGTACTATGTGCATCCTGTCATCGCACAATCGAAGAGGGGAGCGTGATGGTCCACTGTAAAGGGATTGACCACCAAACATGCAGTACGTTGTAATATTTTTGAATCATAAACTTTTGTTAATAAAATATTGAATACATTTATTAAACAAAGAATTAAAATTGGCATTCCAATAATCTTACGAAGTTTGTAAATTACAACACCATAGAACTCTGGGTGGTGTGAAATGCCCTGTTGATGGAGTGTCTTTAAATTGTATCTATATTTGCTAATAAGCGAGAAATAACGATTATAAAATTTTGAAAAAGTTGTTCGAAGTTTATTTATATCTGTATCCCTGTTTAAGGAGCTTTCAGTAATAGTTTAATTTAGTTTTTGTTGTTTACATCCGTTTCTGTCAACTTTGGGCTAAGTGGACGTCCGAGAGAGAGGGAAGTGGATACAGGGGAACCTGGGCAACGCCCTACTCGTTTCGAAGGAGCCCTCTGGTTCTTTTACATGCCCAGTATATATACACATAAACATAACATCTCTCTATAGGTCATGTTCATGAAGAAATGTACGGAGAAACACATACATATATTAAATCTGGATTACGAAATATTTCTATGCAAGTAAAATGAACGAAGCCAGATCGTTTTCCAAAGTGGTGGACTTCTGTCGCTACGTATTTTATGCAAAATAGCTTGTTTAAAAATGCACAGATAACAAATAATATAAATTTCCTACGATAAACAGAAAACTCAAGTTTATGACGATATATTTAATGCATGCAACGGACATCAAGAAATTGGCATAAGTCTTGTTTTAAGTTTTTAAAATATTGATTACAAACATTTTTTTTTGAAAAACAGTATATTGAATAAAAACAGTTTATAAGGAGTTTGTAAAGTAGGTTTGAGAATCAAGAGTTTGACTTAATTCTGTCTCAAGTGTTTGGAATATTGGATACAGGGAAAAATATAAAACCTTTGGTCAAATATTTTAAAAAAATGTTTATGTACTCAAACAAGCTTCATTTAGCAAGGAATTTGCAAGAGACTTGTCTTTGCGACACTCACGACATTCAGTCCTACAATTTTAGCATTGTCATCCAATTATTAAATAGAAAGTTTGACAATGGAAATTATAAACGTCAATTTTGAAACTGTCCTGCTATACCGACGCATATGAACAACAATTCATATAAGTAAAGAAGAAACCTATTTTAATGTTCTCATAAATCAGAAAAGACCAACGAATTCCCGGGCTCGTCCTTACAGTAAGTTTGGTACTGGCACTTAATTGTTCAGTTCAAGGTCTGCATCATATGGTAGGTATATAAACGACCCACTATTTCACATGAATGATGGAGAGTTAGTCAGATAATGAAAATGGCTGCGACTTAAAGAAATTTAAAGATTGACCAAGATCTTATAAATAGTCATCTCATTTTCAGTACATACATCATGTACGTGGTTTAAAAAGATCACTACCGATTTACCACCGATTTACTCTAATATTACATATAGCCAATGTGGCAGTTACGTTGGACTGTTTACGAAAACTTGCGACTCCTACTAAAACCACTTTACTGCCAATGTACCAAGTTGCAGATACGCGGGTTTTGAAGAACACCGGCCATAAAATGTTATGCAGTACTCTTACTCCTAGTGCATTAATACGGTCGTTGGGTGTGCCTTAAGAACAGTACTGGAACTAATTAACTCTTTCACCGCCGTAGTCGCCTAAATGCGCCGTAGAAAATAGAGCAGTCCCAGATAGGGCGGCGTCTGATCTGGGGCTTCAATTTTTGCAACAAATTGTATTCCCGTGTAAACAGCTTCAGTATAGAAGTTCATATACTCATTTCTGTTATTTACTTCGTTAAAACATTTTGTCCCAAACCAGTTACAGCCGACAATTTTAAATTCGGCACCGAAAGGGTTAAATTGAAAGTTTTAACCGGTTCAGCTCCGGTTCAATTGCGGTTAAATAGTGCATACGAACCGGTTAAAAACTCTCATTTATTTATTTTGTTACACTTCTATACTTTATAAATGTTTTCTATTTCTTCTGTTTTGAGGAATAAAAGGCATTGAATTGAATTGAAATGAAAAATACATAACTATACATGTAAACTCTGCACAATCTGCTCCTACATGCAGAAAAGCAGGAACGGTATAATGTCAAAACTATTTGCCGCTCTGTGAGATAATATATATATATTTTTAAGGTAAATCATTTTGTACGATTTTTTCAGAATTAATTTTCTAATTAGAGTAAGTACGATATCTCACGCAGTCCTATTTTGCTACACTGTTGATAAAACCGGATTAACAAAGACAAACTCTTTCCTCGTGTTCAATAAATGCTCAAACATTTAGCAACTTGGGATAATAATCACATTCTGTACGTTATAAAGAACTTCAAACGCAGCATGGTGGTTAGTTGTATGGCCTTGTTTGCAGTTAATTGATTTATATATTCTTGTAATTGACACACAGTGTAAAAGAAAACCCTTTACTCCATAGATACGTCTGGTGACGCCTCATTAGCAGTTTATCATTGAAAACATCGGAGAAATGGTGCATTTATACATAACAAGCAAATGCCCCATTGCCCACAATTTTGTCAGAGCAATTCAAAGATGGTGGTTTTCCTTCACCTAGCTTATCCGTTTATTATACATTGTTGCTGACGAGTCTATAAAAAGCAAAATTTATGGAGTAAAAAGGTTGGGCCCAGTACGTCATTTCAGAGACTTCTCTCCAGCTTACATGTTTTGACGATTGGTTGGACATCAACAAATTTTATGAAAACCAGTCCCCTCGCGAAAATCTCGGCATTTTGTGAAAGAAGGCCAAATTCAAAATGGACGTTGGGACCATCTTGATAAATTAACTTTTGAACCAGAGCACCTAGAATAAAGTATAAATACATTTTTTCACTAAATCAATTACGCATATTTCGTTTCTGACATCAGTTTGACGCTAAAACATCAGTTTGACCAAATGATAAAAAGATGGCAGCCAACACATCTTGGAAAAAATAACTTTTGAACCAGAGCTCATAGAGCCAAGTATTAACACGAATTATTCTAATTCAACCACGATGTTTCCGATTCTGACATCATTATAAAAATTCTGTAAAAGGAAGGTCCTTCAAAAGCAAGAAAGCCTACTCATATAGAGAAAATTGCAGACTCGGTTTTATTCAGTCTGTTCAATAGAAGTAATTAAAGATGCATCGTTACTCATGCCCTTTAGCACTGGCTTAAGCGGTATTCAATTTTCAAAACTAAAAGTGTTGAAATTCATGATCTCGAAGGACCAGAAAGCATAACAACACTGAGAATGAAGTACGGGGCGACATTTAAAACTTATACTTTTGAAGACCAAGTTTAGTGATAGTATTGCAAACAGTGTAGCATTTGATCAGGGGGGTCCAAAATGATCTCTCTGATATGTGCCTACACTAATACCAAATGAAATATGCAACAAGAAAACGGTTTCCTGTTAGCAATCGTTCCGGTTTAACGGATTCCGGATTATCGAGACACCACTGTATATGGTTTAGTTCATATCGAGAGAATGAGACAACTGGATATGATATAAGAAGACATTCAATATTAACATGGCAGATATATAAGATATATCTGAAAATAAGATAAAATAAAACATAATGCATATCCTTAGAGATTCATCGCAAACCTGTCTGAACCGAAGCATAATCGTTCAGGAGATAGACGTTACACGGAAATTGTTTTCCGGCTTAATTGTTTCCCGTCAAACAAAGGAATATATATTCTTATCGAACTTGATAACGCCATACGTAATAATTTCGTTCTAGTCAATTTTCGCCTTTGTATGGGAATGGAATTGCTATTTTACATCCACGGTCGAACACATTGAATAAAATTACAAAGTTGAGACAATTGGACCCGACTGTTATGCGTCCGGAAAGTGTCTTATTCTCATGGATCTATACATTTCTTCTCATTAATGTTTATGCATTAATCCCTTTGGTGCCAACATTTTAAACTGTCGTCTGCGACACTTTTCAGATCAAATATATTTACGAAAACAAGAAAGATATGGAACTTTACTATTTGCAATGGTGTTCTTTGGCGACATTGGTATCGAAAAATTTAATTAATCATCTTTACTAATAAAAAGTGTTTTTTAATCAAAATTTACCAGTTTGCAATATCAAATGTTAACACAAATAATGGCTCGAGAGCTCCAAGTTGAGCGTTCTTTTTTAATTTTGATATGCATTAAGTTACCACCTAGCTTTAAGGACATCCATTTTCTTTTTCAAATGTCCACATTTACAGTCGTTAAACATTGAGCAAACGAATTATCTTTCTTAATATCATATTGACTATCCTGTAAAACACAATTGTACTGCCTAATTTACACACCATCTATAATATGCTCTGCAACTACAGATGCTATGTACTAATATGACAGATCTACCAGACACATTTCAAGCGACAGCATGATATAACAATATTGTTGGTTCTCAGACCAGAAAACTTGTAGGTTTCAATTTAGTAAATCTCCGGAAAGGTTTATATCCGTATCCGGCACAGGAAGGAATTCTTTACCAACTTGCCGATTTTCAATTAGTATCTCTTTCAGCTTCTGACGTCAAACAAGTCTGTAAATATTAGACTGGGGAGGATGAGTCGTTAAAGTAGAATTAAACCAATTGCTTCACGAAAATTAACCCGTTAAAGTAGATACTAATGTTTTAAGTACTAAGTAAATATTGAGAGGAAGAATATTCAATAGAAAATAGTCATAAATGTATACGGGGATTTTTGGAATAACTATGTAGGTCTTGTTAATTGGAAATGTAACAAGAGTGCGAAAACACAAAATATGCCCATCTGGTGTATGCAGGATTCTTTCGTTTTCTTGTACTCAATATCGGCTCAACTACATGAAGGAATTGTGAAAAGGAATATCCCTACATGTGCAAGATTCTTTTGCTGCTTTTTTGCTTTAATCATCAACTATCAATCATGAATGTTGAACACTATGTACCCCGTTTATGCAAATATGCCATGTTATTTCTTAACTTACCTTTAAATTTGACCTTTGACCTTGAATGATGACCTGGACAGGTTACCACTGCAGATTTGTGATTAGATGTGATACATATAAGTCAATTATCAATTCTGGTTCTGCAAAGGTTCCAAAGTTGCCTTGTGACAAAATCTTGCGATTTAATTAATTTCAACAAAATAAATGGCCATTACCATGCATAAACGCTTTGAATTTGAATGAGGATCGAACGTGCACAGGATCTTGTGGCAACATACATGTGTGTAAAGTTTGATGAGGACTGGATAATCGGTTCTCAGAAAAGTCCCCGTGACAAAGTCTTTTTTATATAATTTCAACAAATAAAGGGTCATAACTCTGCAGAAACTTGGTAAATACTAATGAGAATCTAACTTTCACAGGATCTTATAAAACATACATGTGTGTTAAGTTTGATGAGGATTGGACAAGCGGTTTTTGCGAAAAGTTCCCGTGACAATGTTTTCACACCGCCCGCCCGAGGGTGTTCACATAATAATACGTCCCATCTAAAGAAGGGCGTATAAAAAGTACAACAAAATTGTTTCTGAAGCAAATACATATATAAGCGGAGTATGTTTTGTAGACAATGCGGTAAAACCTGTATTTAGCGGTCACTCTAAAACGAAGCGTAGGTGGTATTAAAGGCAGGTGGTTGCTTAATGCAGAGTGAAAATAATTTCGAACGCTCTTATAACTTAAGTTCTGCATTAGGTGACCGAAATTCATCAACCCCTTCACTGCCTATGGCCAACCATGGTGTCATATACAAACAGCTTCGATCCGGATGAGATGCCGAGTAACATTGAATACGTCTTCAATGCAAGTGTTTAAGTTAGATTTTAGCCAAAAGGATATATAAGGATGTTATGTATGTGTACGTATATTCCATTTAAAACTATTTTTATTACTTCTTGCTGTTCACCATAACGTCTACATTTCGCTCTTTATTCTTTTAAGACAAATCCAAATAGAAGTATCTGCTGAAAAAGACACTGCAATTCGAAAGGATAATGAGCAATACTTACAAAGCAAAGGGTATATACTGTGGAGGCTTCAAAAGGCGTGTTTATGTTCAGGGAGTCAAAGTACAAATGACTGGAACGCGTTCAACCGTTAGGGCGAGAGTTGAAGTATCGCCTCCAACCATCGGCGTTCACATTAATAAACAGTCAACATTGTATTTAGCGGCCACTCAAAACTGAGGCATTGATGCTTGTAGATAAATTGTCGCAGAAGGAAATTACAGTAAAGTCAAGAGATATCTTACTAAAATGGAATAATTGACGACATGTCATTAATAGTCGATATGATACCTCATTATTATGGCTGTTTTATACAGGATTGACTTATGTAGTCGGGACGCGATTTTAGTACGCCAAAACATATATCATAATGCAATATCAGGATCATCTACATGTTGCCCTTTCGATGGACATTTTAAAAAATTGTGTTCTTACTATCATTATGACATGTCCTTTTCCCAGGTTCAATTGTTGTGTCTGTACTCTAAATAACATCGCAAACACACGTATGTATTACATCAATTATTTTACAAAATGTTTGCACATCTTTGCAAGCAGTCACAGAGGAACATAGTGCAATTAAAAAAACAGATCAGACGCATTATTTATGTAATTTGGTTTATATATACTTTCGGTAATCGACTTCATGTGAAAGATATTTGAAAACCAAATTATTATCGACATTCATGAATTGTTGTTTTTGATTTATTGAAAGTAATCTCGATGCCGACAAGTCATGGCCAACTTGATTCGGCTTTTTTCCCAGAGTGTCAATCCTTCATGCTTAAAGGCGTTTGCGGCAGTTACAAATCTCGGGTCTCGTGAGAGTTACGCAACACCGTTGTACGAGCGTTTCACACATGTTTTATATAAATATTTGTTACTAGTTATTCATAAAACGATTAATTAAATGCAATGTGAAAAATGCATATGCATTTTT
>JAULCE010021563.1:0-14022 GCA_032359355.1 Macoma nasuta | reverse complement strand
AATGAAATAAATTTGCATATCACAAGGTTTACAAATTTGAATGTAGCTTAAAAAAATGCACAGCGACCTATATAAAACATGTGATTTTTTAACTGTCAAAACATCAAACTTTCAAAATAACATGGTTAGAAAAAAAGTTAAATACTGTGAAAAATCCACTTTTCAGTTCAGTACATCCTTAACTAGATTTCGAGTCTCATCTCATGATCTAGCAATTGAAACTGGCCGTTATATCAAAGTTAAAAGAAATGGTCGCCTCTGTATAAACTGTAACATGGGTAGAGTGGAAACATAGTACCATTTTTTTGTTAGTTTGTCCAAAAATTAGAGATTTAAGTATTTAAGTGAAAAAAATACTATTGCTCTTGGCCTAGTATACATACATTTACTAGTCTACTCTCTGACAATTCACCGTTTTGTTAACAATTTGGCAAAATCAAATTACTATGCTTCAAGGATGAGGTCGCAACAATAACAACCAACAGTTTATAGACACATGTATATACATGTATCATTACAAGTATGACACGTTTCTCTGGAAATATGGATGTTAATAAATGATGTTTTTTACCTTCATAATAATCATGCTCATATTTAACTATAACTTCTTTGATGTTTTATGCAAATTAAATGCATTGTATTGTATTGATTAAATTGCATTGAGTGGAGAATAAACATGTACAGGACGAGTTTGTTACGATACTTAGCTCCGTCCCTCGACTAGAAAGTGTATCATTCAACCGCCTATTCTTTACTTTCTCTGTATGATATATACTTGATCCGGGGTGAGCCGGTGTGAAATTGACTCTACCAGATTGAAATTTGGTAGATATTCGGATAGATCCGTGTTAACTGGATCAATACGGTGCCTATACGGGACCACCCCGGACTGTCCCGGACCCAATATACAATAGCATATAATGTAAAGGGTTAAGATGTTTCCGAAACAGCAAGAACGCATAAGGAATATTGAACAATGTTCAATACGAACTCGAGTATGTGGATTATGCAAACACATGAACACCTTTTCAATTTTTTTTAAAGTTATCCACACCTGAATACGAAATAGAAATTTAAAAGTTTCCTCTTGATCATTTAAGTACATAGAGAATAAAAAGGCGATAAACATTTTCCTTGAGCTTCACCTAATATACACTTGAAATAATTGCTTAGACTATTGCTATACTTAATTTTTGATTTAAGATTTGCGTAAATAGTCTGTATTTTACCCCTTACACCATACTTTAAAAGTCTATACCGAAGCACATCACGAACTTCACAGTCAGAAGCCTTCTTATAATCTATAAAGGTTTCAAATATTGTTTGTTTTCATTTAACATATAAGTAATAACTCCATGTAGAATGAAAATGTTGTCTTCAGTACACATACTTTTCTAAATCTCGCTTGAGCTTCGACGTAGACGTATGCTTCTGCCCAATTAGTAAGCCTGGTGTTCAAAGCCCTTGTAAAAAGTTTGCCAAAAGTACTGAGCAATGTGATACCACGATAATCCCCGGTGTCATTAACATCTCCTTTTTTGTATAGGGGGACAATATGACCCTCTGTCCATTTTTCCGGGAAACATCCATTGTCAAAAATAGTATTAAAGAGTTTGGTTAAGTAGGAAATCAATTTAAAATAAAATCAGGCCCTCCGGATCTACCATTCTTAGGATCTTTACATGCTTTGAGAATTTCATCTTGCGTTAAACTAGTATTTAATTCCGAAAACATCTCTTGCAATTCACCATTCAAGTACCTTTCATTAAAGTAAAGAACATCTTCGTCATCCGCCTATGTTATGGAAAGTCGCTGATTCGATCCTCGACCGCGACAGATAAAAACTATTTAAAAGTTGGCATCACTAGCTCCCTGTTGCAATGGTAGTGCAAGGACTGGTTCGCCCGATATCATGATAATACAAGTGGATGTATGTCCTTGTCATGTGTCCACGACATGGCGTTCAAGTGATGCAGCACTCTAACTTTGCTGGCGCCCCCGATGATTGATTGAAAGACGTTAAAATCCAACGAAACAAACCTCCCTTGTAAAATATACACTCATGCTTGACCAGTTATCAGCTGTGCAAAACTATAGACGTAGATCAGACGCCTTTTTTGCATAACATCTGTTCTGTGTCTCCGCTTTTGTTTTGTTTTGTTCGTGCGTCTTTTTTTGCGTTGCGTTTATTAATATCGGAATAAAAACTACAACTAGAACTCATGAAGAGATTTTGGTGTGTTCTTCTAGCTATATACAATGTGAGTCTATGGATCCAGACTATCTATCAACGGATCTAACCTGGGATTTGACGAAAAGTCGAAAACTTGTAGAAACTGGTGTATTTATAGCAGAATCGGCATCAATGTGGTTATATAGCCAAGGGAAGTAACTCGTGCAAAAAGTGGAAGGGATGTCATGCGCGCATGCAAATGATCTGTGTTGAAACCATATGTCCATGTGCTGTGATGGTATGTGGAACGTAAAATAATCGGAAATGTTCGTATACTTTCGGTAATTCCGCCACCAAAAGTCATTCAGTATACTCTGTCAAAGGACTTCAAAATAGCTGAACTGGCGGTAGGGGTGTTACCGAATTATATCGGAATAACTTGGGTATTTTTGATATTTTTTCTCCTAAAATATCATATTGATATGCGTCTTTGAATTGAACAGTTTTCACAATTCTCTGTGAAAAAGGGTCTTGATACATTTGCATTATATGTAGACCCAGACCAGTCGCCGAGACGGAGACTCGGCAATTGATCAGGATTTACACATTTTGACATTCGTCAGGGCAAGAGTAATTTGTTTTTTTTATTGCTGGATAATGATGGTAAGGGGATCCAGCGTCAACCAGCATCAATGACGTAATTATGTTCTTAACTAATCAATAGAAATGAGTGGACAAATGACATAACATGTCCTAGCTAAAACAACAGAATACATGGGACAAAGTATGTGTATGTGTGTCCTTAGTTTATGAATAGAAAATAAGGGACACAAATTAGTACCATTGACTCCATAAATAGAACATTGGGGACAATTGATTAAACGTGTCCTTACTGTATGAATAGAAATACGGAGACGTATTTTCGCGTGTGATATAACTGTGTTCCTTTTTTAATGAAAAAATGTCCCGACGTTTTAAGTGGAAAGTGGTGGACAGAACGTTGTCATAACAATAACAATATATTTCATTGAAACTATTAGTGTCACTGTTTTATCTCCAACAACGGTAGCGTAAATCCGTTCTCAAAAAAGCCCCTACTGTTGGAGATAATCTGATCACACAACACTTTGAGGTTACCAGACAGCCCTTAGTCCGTTAACGGCTTAATAATTGGTGTTCCTGCTGAGATAAATGTCTCTTCTCGTTGTTAATGTATGTCCATTGCTGCATGTTGACATTTTAACATGAACTTGAAAACTTATGGCATGCAGGTGGTCAAATTACACTGCAAAGTTGGATAGATTACTCTGGCTACTGATTAACACTTACGTGATTACCCAGTGTCATTCGGAATATTTCCTCTAAACTCTTTGGAAATTTCGACATTTCTTAAAAAGTTAGGCTTAATTTTTTTATGTACTTTGTTTTGCAATATAATTTGTTTCAATGAGAAAGGATATCATTCCAAAGCACAGATGGCAAAGTCTAGGTTTGGGTCGGTCCTCATTTCTGACTGCCGTATTATTTTAAGACCGGATTTTATCATACATTGATCATATCATACATCAGTGGCATTTCCATTATTTCTAAGTAGACGGTCATGCTTAAAGACATTCATTTGGGCCCATTCAAGTCTAACACCAGTGTTATCCCAATGTATGACTGTAACGGTAAATTTCCGGATAGCAGATAGTTTTCAGGGTGCAGGTTTAATTCACTGACTGAGCACACTAAATAAAGGTAAGTCAAAACTCTTTAACCCCTGTAGACACCTGATCTGGGATTACTATATTAGCCAATGTCCCTGGAAAGGAAAACCGAAACAGATAAATATCATTTTCCCCATTTAAAATGCTGCCCAGAGAGGACGGTCCTCTATTAAGCTTTTCTCAACAAAATTATAGTGCCTGGATGTGCATGCTTTTCTTGAAATTTTGGCGATATCAGTTTAGTTACGCTTGGGTACATGTCTGGTCAGTATGTACTTTGTGTTCAAAGGCATAAGTAGGCGCTTCTGTGGTGTAAAGGTTTAACCGGTTAATAATACCAATGTTTTGGTCATATGTCTCTTGTGCTTGGTTCTTTATTTATATAGTATTAGAACATGACTTGGTGATACACTGCTGCTAAAAACTTAACTCTTTCAATGCAATGGGATGCCAAACAAAAAAACAAGTTGATAGTTGACTTCACTGTTAGGATATTTGTTTTGCTTTTTGCTACAGGTATCTTCGATCAAAATTGTAATCGTTATCCTCAGTATTCAGTTCTATAGATTAATCCGACCGCAGTTTGCAGATGACGAACACATGTGTTGGTTAAAGGTTAATTAAGTGTAAACTGTCAAGAGTTGCGGTTGATGAACCCTTAATAACAACTTTTATCAGAACGTGTTATTAAATTTCCTACCCTGCTTACAGTCATTGAAAATATAATAAGTAATTGTATCATTATTTTATGTTTGCTGTTTATTGTCGCCCCTGTCAATTAGTTGAAAAAGGCTTTGATTGTAAAAAAAAACAACGTCAGTTGACATATTACAGAAACGGCATATTCTTTTGTTTATGTGTGACCAGGTATTATATTGTACAATATATATTATTATATAATACCCAAGCTAATTGTATTTATTCTGAAAAACAGTTTAACCCTTCGTCCAATTCTTAAAAACTAAGGAAAGAGATCGTGCCGAAACACAATATGTTCACAATACAAACGCGTAAGTATCGCCATCTGATTATACCGCAGCAGAACCAGCAGTGTAAAAATAATGTACGAGTAGACGACCGTTGGGAGTCTTAACAAACTCTTATCTATATAACTGGAAACTGGCTCTTACAACTCGATATCAGATAAAACTAGAGAAATTGTCACCGCTTTAGTTAAGCTGCATCACATTGTATTTCCCTAGCAGTCACGTACACATACGATGTGTGACAGTGTCTATTCCATAAATAGATATAAAACAAACCGATCGTGAGATAGAAGTGGCCAGGTAGTTCAGTCGGTAAGAGTGCCCTGCTAGTATTGGGGAGGTCCTGGGTTCGAACCCCGGTCGGGTCACATGTTTTTCTCCTCCGGTTACATTTGGCACCCAACGTAAAAGTAACCCATAAGGTGATATAGTTGATATAGATAATAGAGAGAGTCTGTGCAAGATTCGTGGAGGAATCTTGATTTTTGGAGGGGAGGAATGTGACAGTGTCTATTCCATAAATAGATATAAAACCGATCGTGGGGTAGAGGTGACCAGGTGGCTCGGTCGGTGAGAGTGCCCTGCTGGTGTTGGGGAGGTCCTGGGTTCGGTCCCCGGCCGGGTCACATGTTTTTCTCCTCCGGTTACAGATGCTCACTTAGGTCTACTTGTAAATTGAGTCTAATTACTTAAATCTGGCATGTAAAACAAAGATTTTTCGAGCCAAAACCCCAAAAACACGCAAAAGATGTAAAACAGTCATTCCTGTCATTTGAAACAAAATAATGTCTTGCTTTCTATAAAATATAAATAGTCGGCAATTTAAACTGACATTTTTCTTAGAGTTAAAAGGATATATATAAGTAACTGTGCAATCATTTGTCTCTGCAAGCTCAATGTGTATTATATATGCAATAAATTTGAACGTATCCTCGCATTGCTACAGTGTTATCAACTTCTTTAGAAACATCTGAAATCGCTTAATAAAAATATGTCAATCGCATAATCGCTAGCAGCACTGGTGTCTTCATGAAAAAAGCTGCTACACTAATTGCTGCAGGTTAGAGTCAATTCGCAGTCATCATACACCTATAAAAGACAGTCTGTTTATAAATGATTACGTTATAAACATGCATGCTTTACAAGTGCAAATGTTCATATAGGAGATATATTATCTGGGTCTTCACTCACTGCTTTGAATATATCAATTATCATTACAAGGAGGCTGGCGATCTGATTTACAAAACATGCAGAGTATTGACTCGTAGCTACATTACAATCGGGCTGCATGTCGACACATTTGACTGATACTACTCTGGATGCTTTTGGTTCTGAAATTTTGAACCTCAAAGAATGGGAACACTTTATATCATCATGATATGTTGTAAACGAGGCATCGAATCTTAAGTACAAATTGCCAAGTTGCAACTATAATATATATTCATTTTCTCACATAGCCATGCACACATTTCAGTGCCGTATAAATCGTATGACACGATCTGTTAGAACAAGTATTTACGGGTGTTGATGTGATAAAGAGTATACCAAATTCATGTGAGCTTTTAGCATTGAATGTATTCTTCTCGTTCGATAGCACTAAAACATATCATTTTATCCTACTCGTTCAATTAATTCAAAACTTAACACGTATTCATTTAACATATCTTCTATGTTTGCAACTGTTTTAGATTTCCGCAGAAAAACCGCACCGGTGCTGCTACTCGGATCCAAACGTTTCAAATGTTAACTCTGTGTTAAACACGCAGTGCAACATTCAAAGATATTTAGCCTGTAGGTTTTCTTCCACTTCAGCACATCGATACATACAAAACAGCTGTAGACTCGCTAGTTCGGGGTTTACACGGTTTGACAACCGTCGGCGTAAGAAGACTATTACAGTTACTGAATACAGCTACAGAAAAGACAACGCACATGTGAGACAAAAGGTATGACGAGAGTCTACATTATTTATTATAAAAAGTAGATCAAAATGTCTTGCAGTTGAAATCGGGTGGCTGTTCGATTTGTATATGGTGTGTCCTGCCTGACCTACTTATCTACTTCTATAAATTGAATTGAACAATATTGAATAGAAAATAAAATCTTAATAGTTTATTAAATATTCGATAGACACATATTACAAAACAGAATGTGTGAGAAATGTAAAGTGAATAAATATGCACAAATTAAAATATCTATTCTATATACAGGATATCGTTAGGAACTAAATCAGATTGTTACTTAAATAACGCTCCGACTAGGTCTACACTGATGGAAAAGATATTTTCTCATCTCAATATCATCTAAACTTTACTTTTACAATGATATCTGGGTGTACAGATCTGGACCATACCATTTGTGTCATTCTTACTAAATGCAAGTGATGACATGTCTTTGTCTCACGGCAGAAATATAATTGGTTTATTTATGTTACCCTTACCAAATAGACATGCATTCAAGTATTCATTTCATTTCTATATTACAAACTGTTGCACTTTTTCACTACATAGAATGATACAGCTACCTACATAAACGCAATAAAAAGGTATGAATGAACTCTAGTTAACTTGCATATATTTTTCCATGTACTGCATGTATGGAACTTTATACATTTTTAACCCAACTCAAAGTACAAGTCACATTCGGTAAGACATTTTGATATACGGTAAATATTTTAATAATTCACAATGTATCCAGTACTTTTAAGTTTATCAATAGAGATTATTACTGTCCGTCTCATAATTAGACTCGCTCTCAGTGTCTTTTTCGCTGCTGCTTTCATCATCTGCTTCAATCTCTGGCAATTTATGGGAATCCGTTATATTTTCAGTAAATATTTTTGCTTTTTTGCAGCCTACTGAACGGCCTAATCCTTTGAATCATATTCTCGAAGTCGTTTTGCAGTTGCATTATTTTCGCATGAAAGGGACTTCTCTGAAGCGCATACACCCTTATCATAAAGTCTGTATAAATTTGTCTCAACCGTTTAGTGTATTCAGATTTCAGCCCTGCAAACGATTCGTCCCTTAAATCTTTAAGTGTGCCATTGTGGTCGTTATTACGATACTTTATAACCAAATCCTTGGGGTCATCTTCCATTGCATCATACGTTTTGTCTATGCAGTATTTCCAGATGTCAATAAGCCTGTGCTTTATACTTTTTGAAGTGCTCTCCTCGTGATCCTGGTCTTCTGAGTCTGGATTAGAGTCAGAACTAGAGTCATCTTCACTGCTCTTACTTTCTGGATATTGTATGCCCGTTCCTCATCTGATGACTTTCCATAATTATAATAGTTTTCTGACATTTCTTCAGGATGGCTATGATGCAAATGTCTATGAAGATTATATTTTCGTCCAACATCTTTGTAGCAGCAGCTGCATGTGCGACCATGATGACGGGCTTAATAATGATAAGCATGCCAAATTTCCCTATCATTTATACATAACTCCCCCTCCTCCTCCTTCTCTTTCTCCTCCACCCCCTCCCCTCTTCCTCATCCTCCTCCTCCTCCTCTTCCCCCTCCTCCTCATTCGAAACAGTAATAGTGAGGAGGGACTATAAATAAATGTAGAGGAATTCATATTAAATGAGAAGGTTTTTTATATCAAAGGGGCATCTATGTAAAAGGGAAGAGAGGTTCAATTATTTTGAGAAGGAAAACAGTAATATTAGGATGGAAATAGGAGGGACTGTTTGTAAATGATGAGATATTCTTCTTAATTGAGGGGAGTTATATTCATAATGAGTAGGCGGCTATGTAAAATGAGGAGGGTTTCAACAATTATGAGGCGGAAACTATTTAAAATAAATAGAGTGTAGTGATATTGAGGACGGATTAAATGAAGGAGTGTTCAATTTAAATAAGTAGGTGTTCAAATTAAATGAGGAGGGAAATGTTTTTATTTAGGAGTCATCTAAGTAAACCGAGGAGGGATTGAGGAGGGACAATTTGCAACTGAACAGGTATTCCAATCAAATGAGGACAACTATGAGGAGGAAACTGTTTATAAAGAGGAGGGAGCTAGTTATATTAAGGAAGGGCTTTTATGTAAATAAGGAGGTATTCATATTGAATGAGGAGGGATTCGACTGTTATCAGGAATGAATTATCGGAAAATGTAATATTAAGGAGGGAAAAGTTGTAAGTAATGAGGTATTAATATAAAATGAGGAGGGAAACTTTTATATTGAGGAGGCAACTATGTAAATTGAGGAGGAATTTAATTATTATGAAGAAGATGTTATTTAGTATGATGTGGAAAATATTAATATAAAGGAGGGACTATTAATTAATTAGGATTACATTGTATTAAATGAGGAGGAATTGTATATATTGAGGAGGCATCTACGTAAACTTTGGAAGGATTAAACTTTGACAATGAGGTAATTATTTGTAGTTAAAAGGGGTGGGGTCTTTGAGAATGAGTAGGAACAAGTTTGCATTGAGAAAGGATTCATTTGCATGGAGGAGGGAAATATTTGAAAAGACAATGGACTCAACTGTACTAAGGAAGGAAATATTAATTTTAATAAGGGGTATATATGTAATAAATCGGGTATCATATCATCATGATATTGATAACAAAGCAATGTTTCAATTGTGTTTGAAAATGTCTCTTTCTTTTTACAACTGGTGAGACTATTATCCCCTTTTTCGTCGATGCTTGATTTAAAACATGAGTACTGTCAGCAGTACTGATTACTTTTCTGACCGTTCAATTAACGCTGCTAATTAGGACTTTGACCTTTTGTCCTGTGATTTCTATTTAAACACTCAGTACATTCACGCACATACTTTGTTTCAGGTATTCTATTATTTCAGTTAGGACATGTTATGCATGTTCTCCCATTTATAACTAAGGATCCGTTTAGTCTCGGGTATTCTATTGTTTAGCCTGAACATTTTATGTCATTTGTCCACTCATTTCTATTGATTTACCAAGGACATTATTACGTCATTGATGCTGGTTGGCGCTGGACCCCCCTTCCTTCATCAGCTGCAAACAGTGAACACCTTCAGAAACTGATCTGTGTATACCTTGTTCGCTATGCAACAAGGTACTTATTCCAAGTGAGTGTCACATTATATTCATGACCAACTAGAGTTTATCAGAATGTCGATTGGAAATACTGTTTGTTAGAAATTAATATTAAAAGTTCAGAGATTTATGTTTGTTGTTTGTTTAATGTAACTTTATGTCATAAAAAAGTAAAGCTTTATATTCACATCCTCTGTGTCTCCCCTCCCCAAAGCTTTTCATTTTCGAAACAATATGATGACCAAAATTTTCAATAGCTGTATTTATGTCAAGTCTAATTCATTCAAATGTTTTGTGGTCGTTTTAGAACGTTGCAAATAGTTTGAATCCTGGTGAGACGCCGAGTTATCCGGCATCTCACCAGGATCCAAGCTATTTGCGACTCTGACTGCATTTCTTAACAGAGTTGCGGTTATTACATTTGCCTACATTACATTCTGATATAGTATATGCAAAGGTTTTGTAATGTCTAAAAACTAAAACAGAGTGACGTTCATGCGCAGACACTTCCCCGGAGATGCGGCGACTGATCTGGGACTGCACTCTTAGTAATGGCGCATTAATGTGACATCAGTTGTAAAAGGGTAAAAGCAAAAGTACTCACACACAGCGGAAAGGAATAAAAAACGAGTCAAATTATTTTCGTCTTCAAATTGTTCCGGGATTTAGAGTTTGCATATAGTATGAAAAATAAGAAAGAGACAGATATTTAAAGTGGCATTTTTTCTTTGTCACCTACTTTTACTTGATCAAAATGTCACACGTATGCACGCCTGTCGCCCGTCCATCTATGTACAAGTGTCCGTCAAAGACATTTAGCTATACATGTATATGTTGCAAGTAGTCAAGACTTATAGAAGCGGCACAGCGACTTCATTCAGACCACTTACCAAACAAATCAAAATCGAATATAGGTCCAAATTGATTGACACACACGCAACATAGTTACTTAATTAGATCAAAATGGAAGTGTTAAAATTAAAAAAGATTTAAAATCTATAACATTTAAGGTATAACATAAGTTTGCATGTGCGGCAGGCATTAATATAAGTAGGAATAAGAAGGAATTACGAGTAGGAAATTACTTATTTTTTCTGCACACTTTTAAGGGTCAGTTTTCTATAGGGGGTCAGTTTGTTATATGTGGGGTCAGTTTGTTATATGTGAGGGGTTCATTGTTCTATTACTCCCCGGTCATAGTACTATAACCGAGGGGTAATAGTACTATATAATGGCCGAGTTCAGGCGCTCACTGGACTATAGTCTACAGTTTTGCATTGCTCATGTCTAGCTACACTGGTCGCAAAAAACGATATTCTGGCCTTTTTGGTCACGAAATAATGATTCCCGCTAACAGTCGTCTTTACACTCTTCTTAATCGAATGTTTTTATTTTAATTTGTTTTTTGCTATTCAAGGTTTAATGTGCTGCATGTAAATGGATGGTGATGGTTTGGTCTCCCGACCTCAAAGTCATCAACATGCCTCGTCAGCGACTGTTTATTGAGTAAAGATTTACCACTTTGTGTTGATTGTTAAAGCTAATCCTCTTACAGGATACATTATGTAAGTCAAACGAATGGTAAACAGTCGAATCTGTCACGCTAAACATTTCTGTCAATGTTAGAATCATTTATTTGCCTGCATTTTCAAGCAAAGACGAAATCGTCAGCCATTTTGAAACTAGACCAACCAGAGTAAATCGATGGTCGGTCTATGGTCGAGATATGACGTCACTCTAGTCGGACCAGAGTGAGTTTTCGCGTCAAATGGTCGATCTATGGTAACAATAGTCTGCGCCCGAACTCGGCCAATATATCGATTCTCAGTCGATCTACTACGGGGTCACTTTACCTCATTACACCGGCGGCCTCAGATGCGGATCCATGCTATGTGACACTCGGTCGAAACGCTAACAGAAAATTAACCAACTCGGATCAAGTTTAAAACTGCAGTAGGCGTGAGTTTAGGGAGTTTATCATGTCTATTTCTGTTTAAATAAACGGACTGAAGAGACATGATTGATATTTATCAGGCACACGCTATAATAGGAGGGCTACCCAAAGTAAAATATTTTGCAGAAAATGTTTTGTCGTTTACAATAGAGAGTGCCACTTTTAAATTGCAAGTTCATCGTAGTTTGAGATCTGGTTAGTTGCTTTGGAAGGATTTTGACCTAAACAATGAATTTTTTCCGAGGTATTCAGAGCACTCGACTTTCTAGTAGACCCTAATGCTTTGCGGCATAGTAAGTTCCGGTTTACTTTTGTGTATGTCAACAGCAGTTTCTTCACCAAACCATATGGAGTGACCATTTATTAGTTAATGATCACTCCATAGGGTTTGATGAAGAAATAAAAATACTAGCATGTTTAAGACTAACGGTATCTGTGGCCCTGAAACCGGAATTCGCCATAACAAGGAAAAGGTAGTGCCAATTTGCATATCGTAATCAACGTCCACCGAACGTTACAATACCATTCGCCAAAAAGGCAGTTACACTTTTACGACATTGACATTTTGCCAAACTAAATAAGCATTGAGTGACAAGTAGTGCTGGGTATCGCCGAAAATTACGTATCGCAGTATATCGCGATATGGGGATAGCGTATCGCGATACGAATCACGATATATAATTTCAATAGCATTCAATATTTGTAATATGAACTGACATCTATGTACATTCATTAGTTGTACAGTTATTTTATGCTTAATGTGTTTCAACGATTAAAATAGCCATTATAGTCTTGAATTAAGTTTTAATAGATTAAAACCATTAAATTCATGTATGACTAGAAACATTAATAGGTCTCGATAAACACTTTTATGCAATGTGTCTAAAAATAATTAAATAAACAGGAAATATTCAAACAATGTGGATTAATATCAGAAATTGCCCTTGTGACTTACGGTCAAAATGGTAAATGACAAAATCGGTAAATTGAGTTGATGTAGCAAATCGATAAGTAAAAACGGTAAAACAGGTCGTATATAGTAGTTATGATGGTATTATAAAATAAATGTTTGTTACACCTTACCGGTGAAAAATAGAAATGTAATTGGGCTAATTAGGCTAATTCGAGGTCGAGTGTGGACCCTGATCAGTTGAAAACGCATCATATGCATCACAAAAAATCCATAACAATTTGAATTTTATATATACATCTATATATATAAATGGTTTAAAAAGGTGATTAATCTATCTGAGCTGTCTATATAGGTGTTTGTCAGGAATATTTCTTTGTTATCAATGTGTACGGTTTAACGAAACATCACTGTAAATCTATTAAAAAACTATATACTGAGGATGAGTAACTTACGGAATAAATAGTATCAACAAGTCGTATACAATTTATTTTTATTGTTAGATAAACGTGTGTATTGCATTAATTTAATCACTGTACCAATTAACAAAATCAAATCAAACAAATCTTCACTGGCGGGACGATTATTTGCGAGTGTACCATGACGGTGTGAATTAAGACGCGTGGCAAGTATAGTAACCAATTTTATACTATAAGAATTCTATTGAATTAAAACTCAGTCAGCATTAAAGATTAATCGTTATCGTAATACGTTGTTTTATTAATTAACAGGAAATACAGTAATCTGGGTCGAAACAATTTATACCGTATCAGACTGTGTCAGTAGCGTTTATTAACTGTACGGGATTTATACCATGCCAGGGACCAGTAATTAAAAGCATTTTTATCAAATATATCACTTGCATGTTGATTTGGATCAAGTATGTGTAGACAGTTGCGTAGCTAGCGATACGCACACACGCTCATGCGTAAAATCAGCCAGAAGACCGAAAGAAAGCGGGACTAAAAACGGAATACAAACAGAGACCAAGGAAGTAATGCATTGATGGAAATTAGCTGCTGGGAAATTTGGGATATCAAACCATCTTATACAATAAATTGGACCCGGCGCCTCCCCACCCCCTCCAAACTAAAAGTTTCCATGTATAGGTAAACCCGTTTGGAAAATAGTATATATAGATATTACAGGGTTTGTTCAATTAATTTATCAATTAATTTATCAAAGAATATTATCTTCGGTAACAATATTTACTATATAAAACCTTTTACCGTTTTGACCAATCGATTTAC